>JABMDN010002261.1:0-10795 GCA_017165825.1 Hepsetus odoe
TATATATATATATATATATATATATATATATATATATACACATACAAACACACACACGAAATCATGTGTGCCACAATTAATGGCACCCCTGTTGTTAATATTTCATACAACTACCTTTTGCCAACAAGACAGCATTTAATCTTCTTAACATTTCAAAAGGTTAAAGAACACAGAGACAGCGATTTTTTACCATTCCTCTTTACAAAATCTTTCTAGATTGTCCAGAGTCCTGGGTCCTCTCTTATGTACTCTCCTCTTCAGCTCACCCCACAGGTTTTCAATGGAGTTAAGGCCTGGGGCTCAAGATGGCCATGGGAGGAGCTTGATTTTGTGTCTTCTGAGACTTTTGCTGTAGATTTTGCCATATGTTTAGGATCATTATCCTGCTGGAAGACCCAATGATTAATTTTTGCTCAAAAAATAAATGTACTTCAATTAAAGGCTGGATTTTTCTCTTTTTTGTGTTTTTTTTAGGAAAAAAAGAACTTAATAGAAGCCTAGGAAGACATCTTGTAACGGTTCTGTGCCAGTAGAGGGCGCCCTGCTCTGATTGTGTACACCTGGGCATTGGGTGCCAGGTGTGCCTCATTGGGGGCTGTTGTTATAAGCCCAAACAAATCAGAGCAGGGTGCTGGTCATTCTGTGTTTATTTACACATGTTTAGTATATTTAGTTTGAGTTCTGTGCACGTTTTCTGTCTGTTCAGTACAAAGCTCTCAGCTCTGCGTTGACGTCCTTCGTCAGTCCAGGTAGGCGGGATGACGGGCCTGTCACCCACGCTAACCCAGGTAGGTGGAGACCCGTCATTGCCGTCCACGTCAGCCTAGGTGGGCGGGCCGCTGGCGCTGTCACTCCCGTCAGCCCGGTTGAACGAGGCGTCGGCACGGTCGGTTGCGTCAGCCTGGGTGGACAGGACCTCCGTGCGGTTACCTACGTCGGCTTAAGTGGACGGGGTTTCGGCGCGATCGTTCAGGTTAACCTGGAAGGGCAGACTGATGGTGTTCTCATTTATGTTGACCGGGTAAGACAGGGTGTCGGCGAGGGCATTCAGGTCAGCCTGGAAAGACAGGGGTTCAGTGCCAGGGAATATGGCCACCTGTGAAGAAGGGGTTTTGCCGCTGTCATCACGTCAACCCAGGGAGGCTGGAGGAGGCGGGGCTTGAGGGACGAGGTCCAAGTCCGCCGGAGGGGGAGGGGTTTCAGGGGCTGCGTCCAAGCCAGACCACTGGAGGGAAAGCGGGGTTTCAGGGGCTGCAGCCGAACCCGCGGGGACCGCATTTGGACTTTAGTTGGATTTTTGGTTGAACGCTTGCATATCCTCTCTCCTCTTTGGGGTCCTACTTTGGAGGAGGCAGGGACTGGCGCCTCGGGAGTGATGCCTTTAGGGGGAGGGTACTGTGACGGTTATGTACCAGTAGAGGGCACCCTGCTCTGATTGTGCACACCTGGGCATTGGGTGCCAGGTGTGCCTCATTAGGGACTGGTGTTATAAGCCCAAACAAATCAGAGCAGGGTGCTGGTCATTCTGTGTTGATTTATGTTATGTCTTACACATGTTATGTTTATTATATTTAGTTTGAGTTCTGTGCACGCTTTCTGTCATTAAAGTTCAGTACGAAGCTCTGGGCTCTGCGTTGACGTCCTTCCCACACCCCGCCACCGTGACACATCTTAACCAGGGGGTGCCAGCAATTGTGGCAGGTACTATAACTTAAACATATCAGTTAGCAAGGGTTTATAAATCATCTGCAAAAGGAGAATACATTGAACAGTGCTGAATTGGCCAAGAAGCAGCCAACCTATCAAAATTATTACAAGAGCTCAGAGAAGTCACAGTACGTTTAAAGATATACGGGCCACTCTCAATTCAGGTTAATTGTAGTGTACAAGGTAAACACTACTACTAAGAAATAAAAACATTAAAAATCTAATTTTTCAAGAACACCTTAAAAACACCTTTTTGGTACCTTTTTAATGTAAAAAACATTTCTTTCCACGATAAGAACGTTTTGCCCACAGTAAACAAGATTATGGATGATGCATAACTTTGCAAAAGTCTTGAGCCACCCCTAATTTCTTGTAATTTTGCTAAGTACCTTTTTGGTAACAAATACTATTTTATGCCTGACATATTGTCTTGTCTTTGGAATACTGTGTAGATTTGTAGAAATGGGAACAAATCTTTTAGTGCAACAGACAGCAAAGTGCCTAAAGATTCAAGTGGCTTTGATCAAAGTATTCCAACCACTCAGCATTCAAAAATGCCAGTAACATTTCACCAGACTGATTATCTGTTTTCATCTGTGCTTGTTTCTTGACTGCTTGACGCCATAAGTAAATTATTTTCGTTGTGAATGTTTCATATGTCACTATATGGTTTAACAGACCAAAAAAAAAATAATAAATCCTCTGAAACTGGACTGAACTTGAAAAGATGACTTTAAAAAGCATGTAGAACTATTCCTCAGCTATACATTAAAATACAAGTAGGTTTGACTGTTTGGAAATAAATGAATGCATTCAGTAAACTGAAATATATTAAACTAAAGGGACTTGGCATAGAAAAGATCTTTCCAACTTTATTCCTCTTGCTGCTTATACAATAACCTCCTTGTAGCATTCATCCAGGCCTGGAATGAACATGATCCACTTCCACCAGCCCTCCAGAGTAAAGAAACATGATGACTGAGGAAGCTATGTCATGAGCCCACTGTCAAGTCCAGGATCAAGTTTAAACTTGGATCAATGTTTGTTTGGAGAACAATTATCAGGGGCTTTATTATAGAATGAAAAATTCAGCAATATAAGTTGGTGCATGCTTCGCTTGAAACAGCTGCATGTGATATGATAATATTTATGTTAAATCTGCTTAGAAGAATTATTTTAGCAACTAAACACACTGCAACAAATAAAGTAAAGAGTATATTATGTTCCAGGTATCAAAGCGCTGTGTTTTTGGTAGATCTACCATAAGCAGTATTAAAAACCAGTGAGTGAGAACAAATGTGTGGCACACTTTAATAATACATAGGATTTTTTACAGGTGCATCTACAACAGTTAGCATCAATGATGGTAGTTTGATGGCTATGTGACAGGGTCACAGCATCTCAAAAACTGGAGTTCTCATGGGATGTGTCCAGTACACAGTTAACATAAGTGGTCCAAAGAAGGACAATAAGGAGCAAAGGCCCATAGAAAAGCTCCTGTAGCACAAACTTTGAACGTACAGTGCGTCTGAACATGCTGTGTATAACCTGCATAGCCACACAATCTTCAGAGTACCCATGCTAATCCCTGTCCACACTCAAAGTACCTACAATGGGAATGTGAATCAGAACTAAAACATAAAGCAATGGAAGAAGGTAGCCAATTTTTAAGTCTTGAATTTTTGTTTTGTGTGAGAATATTTAAGCTTGATTTACAGGACCAATGACCTAAAAGAATTGACACTGATGGCGTTTTGTGTTGATCTGGGAATTTACTAGAAGCAGTAACAATAAAAGGAAAATGTGTTCGTATTACGTCAGTCCAGTCTTTAGAGTAATTCAATTAAAGATATATTGTCAAGCTGTCAACATCCTTGCCTCCTGTGTACAGAACAGTCATAATGCCATGTGGTTAGCACACCTTATTCTAAAAAAGGACTTGTTCTGACAGGCACAGTGAAAACATTTGATCTGCATCAGCAATGCTACAAAAAAGATGGCAACAGTAACTCTAAGAACAAACCTGACAAGACAAGTGATGTGTATGAGAAACAATAGCCATGAAAACATGTTTAAGGCCAAATGTTGCTCCCATTGTAATGTAATTAATCTTATCTTAAAGGCTGCATGTAAGGAGCTAAACTGAATATACTTTGAAAGACAGAAAAAACATGAATAAATCAATTAAGTGTCACAGTAAAACAGTAAAGATAACAGCATGTCTCTTACATGTCTAGTTTTTATGCACCAGTTAAACAATTAAATATACTTAATACATATGAACGCCTTACAGAACATTTTCAATGTTCATATATATATTTTTTTAAACATTTTTGTAAGAGGAGATGAGAGGAACCATGAGGCCATGATGTCTACAACACAAATATAAATGGTTGTATTCAGTAAAACAATGAGGAAAATTAGCTTAATTTGAAAGGTTGATCATTCTTTTGATACTATTTTGCTATACGATGCCCTGCTCATACCTCTCCATCCTGCATGCATCTTAAAAGTATATTTTTGTCCAATAGTAAAACTTGTGTTCCATCATTTGATTGTAATAGCTCTCTGTGAGGTAGTTTTTAGGAGCAATGAACTCTATAAAGGTGTCTTGTTTTTAATCACCACTGCTGAAAAATGTTCTGAGGTTTCTCTGGAATGCAGTACTTTAGCAAATAACTCAGAATTGCTTTTTCTGAAAATTACTTGAAATCTCCTTAAAGCACTTAAAAGCTTAACTCAAAAACTTTATACAACAAAATCACAATTTCTCTCAACTCACATAGGGTCAGATAGACTGAACACAAAGTCAAGCTCCAGATGCTGTTGGTAAAAGACCACAGGCCAAATAAGACTAAGCATAGAATGATTCAGCAACTTGGGCCAAAAGCAAACCACAGTGAAAGTATTTGCTAAGCTTTTCTAATAATGTGATAAAACATTTGCGATGCTTCCATTAAACAGTAACTAGATATTATGTTCAATAATGACCAAATTCAGTTATTCCATTCTTTCTAGCATAGCATCTAGCAACATTAAGCTATTAAATTGAATCTCACAAAAAGCAAGAGGAGTTGGGCTGATCCCAAATGCAAAAACACATACACCCACAGCAACAAGTCATTATCAGTAATGACTTGTCGTCATTCCTCTTAAGGGCAGATCAAACAGCAGTTAGACAGCTACACCCAAAAGCCTAAAAATAAATTTTTCTACATATGACAACATTTTTAAAGAATTTAAAGAGGATATCATTTATAAAGTAGTGAATCTTAAACTGGCATGCCCCTTCCTTGTCAGTAAAGTCACATGCTTGGATAATAATACAACACAAGCATATTCACAAAGTCTATACAGAGAAATTCTATCAGCCAAATTACATCAACATAACGTTTATCAAAGCGAACCAAGTCCTTACACTAACACACTCTCACACATACAACTTCCCACCTTACCTTAGATCAGACACCTGAACATTGACGGCTGATAGTCCGAGCATGTGCTGAGCGTTTTTGTAGGAGAGCAAGAATGTGAAAAGAAATGCTGAATTGCCTTTCATGGCCGGGGCCCAATGGCATTGCAGTCATAACCTGACTCCCTCCCATTGCTGCCCCCTACTACTCCCCCTACTGGATAAAAAGCCCTCTTGTACAAAAAAAAAAAACCTACTAGTAAGTATGTTTGAATAAAACATAAGCTTTTAAAGAATTAATTCTATGAATTTGTTGAAAGGGCTATTCTAAAATATCAGTTTGAAAATGCTATATGGCCAAAAAAAAAAAATGAAAAGGTATGCTGTTTCCATGCTCTAAATCTAAAATATGCATTAAGTTAACTGCCAGCCTACAGATTGACTGCAAGTGCAATGCAAATGACTGTTAATCAAGCTTTTACAAAAGCAAAGCTGACGTTTTGGTGCCCCAGTTCGAAATAAGAGATTTGGTTAATTTGTTAAATTAACCAAATTTGTTGTCTTGTGTCTTGTCTTGTGTGTAGCACCAGAGTCCTGGAGGAACGTTATTTCGTTTCACTGTGTACTGTGTATATGGCTGAAATGACAATAAAATCCTACTTGACTTGACTTGAAATAGATGAATATATTTTATCCATATAAGTGAAAAAGTGACAACCCTTGTCATTGCAAGGTTGTGACCTTGCAATGATAAGGGTTGTCACTTTTTCACTTATATCTATATGCACAGCACACAGTGAACCACAACGAAATTGGACCTCTGCATTTAACCCATGCACTCAAACACTGTGCAGCAGTGGGCAGCTTTTGAAAGCACCCGAGAAGCAGTGACAGGGACGGTACCTTGCTCAAGGGTACCTCAGGGCAACCTATTGGTGAGGGAATCAAACCCACAATCTTCCAATGCGAGGGCAACTCCCTAACCACTAGGCCACCTCTGCATATATAGTTTTATATATATGAATGAAGTTGTGGCATATTTTTACTTCTTTAATTTTGAATGTTTTGTATTTTTAACACTATTTTAAACTCCTAGTGAAAATGCCTTAGGACAACATTCAAGCAGAGAAATGATGAACTGATGAATGATGAACTGTTATTTGCATAGTGGCAAAGCACGGTTGTGTAACATTTTCAATTAAAGAATGCCTTCAGAAATGCAAAGTATCAAAAAACCGGTAGAGCAGGATCTGGCCTAAATAAATATGCCACTCTTTGAACAACAAAGGAAAAGAATACCATTATGCAAAAGGAGAGTATGAAGGAGTGCAAATTACTGCCATAAGTTCCTTTTTTTACCTGGATTTCAGAGATAGATTTTATTTGCATGAGGCAAATACAAAAACAAAGTCAAAAGGGTCTAAAGAAAGATGTTGAGAAAAAAAGATGCAAATTAAGTGAAATGTTAACTGCTAAAGATTTGAGAAGACTCAAACATGCAGCAATTCAAAGGAACCAATTATCTTCCAGTGCTATCATATTTAAAAACTGCAACCTACCTGGAATGCCCCAAAGTACAAGGTGTTCAGTGCTCTGTAGACTGAACAAGACAAGTTAAAACTTCAAGACAGGACTAAGAAATATCTCAACACAAATGGTGGCCTAGTGGTAAGGGAGTTGGCCACAGGATCAGAAGATTGTGGGTTCAAACCCCTTACCAGTAGGTTGCCCTGATGTACCCTTGAGCAAGGTACTGTCCCTGTCATTGCTCCCTGGGCAGCTTTCATAGCTGCTGCATGGGTTAAATGCAGAGGTCCAATTTTGTTGTGGTTCGCGGTGCTGTGTCCGCGCAATGACAAGAATAGTCACTTTCACTTTTCACTTCATAGACTGATTAGATGAGAGTGACTGCTGACGGACGAGCCATGGCTGGATCAGTAAAGGTCACAGGGCTCACTTTGATGGAGGTAGGATTCTGGTATAGGTTGTATTAATAATAAGCTTATTGGAATAACATATCATAACATTGTTTGTCTGGGCAGCGGGGGCCTAGTGGTTAGGGAGTGTGTCCCTGTGCTTCGCCCTGTGTGAGCTGGGATGGACTCCAGCACCCCCACGTGACCCTGATTAGGACAAGCGGCCCAGAAAATGACTGACTGACTGTCTATATTTAAAAAAATAAATAAATAAAAAATTTGATTAATTACAAGCTTCATTACAAACAGAGCACAATATAAATATGTTTATCATTAAGTCCAGCAAATGTTCTTGGAAATTCTTGTGACAATACATGTTTGCCAAAACATCTATATCTAATTCATCTGCACATCAAAGGTACTTTTTGGCAGCTTTACAAAATCTGGGTCTGAGTCCCAGTTGGGTAAGCTGAGGTTGACAGAGGCAAGGAAAAGACCCAAAAGGGGAACCCATCCAAGGGGAAATGAAAAGGAAAGAAAGAAAGAGAGAAACAAGCGCACACTACTTCATAAGGACCTGTCATGCAAGCCGGCGTAAACACAAGCAAAAGTCAATGCCTGAAACAACCTATGCCCTCCACAAAAACCATTATACCTAGGCAAAAGTACTAATCACACAGGTTTGGAAAAAAAAGCTTGTTTAGGCAACACAGAGGCAAATAATGTACAGGTCAAAGAGGTTGTTGTATAGATTTGTCTTAATAATGCTCCAGGATTACTAAAGAACAAATTAAATACTAGCCATGCACCTTGTTTATCCTCGGTATATGCTGAACAATGCACAGGGAAATATAATGTAATGTAATTAAATATATGAACAGTGTCAGTAAATATATTTAAACCTTTGTTAGTCTAACTTATGACAGTAAACCAGCCATTAACAGTAAAAGATACATTCACATTCTCTTGGCATGAGTACATAGCCTCAAACTCAAAACAAAATTTTTTTATTAATACATACTTTTTCACAGGAATTGGTCAGTTTATAAATAATTCCTGGTTTGACATTAAAATAGATTAACTTTTTTCCTTCCTGGAGTAAAAGAAACCTCACTTAATGTCTCTTATTTATTGTATGAACTGGGATTAGGCTCTACTGTTTTCTTCTCCTCATCCAAAACAGATATCATTCCACCATAATTTACACGAAGGAAAATATGTGGAACTTACTATCCCCATAAACTTGAAACACTGCTATCAGACTTAACTAATGAAAGAAATGTGTTTTACAAGGAAAGCAATTCTATTATTATTATTATTAGACATCATCACGTGTAACTAGAGGAACAGTTATGCATTAACCCAAACACTAAATACATCTGTAAACTAACCCTTGCTTTTGACAGTAGATATGTTGACGTTAAACGTTTAACTATGTTATTAAACTGTCGGCTATGTGTTTTCTAACCATTGTATCAAAGGCATTGAACCTTCAAGTTAGACTAGCTGTGAAAAACTTGTTAAATGGAGTAAAACATTTGGTTTATTTTGGGTCCACTACAGGAGGCAGGTTATTAGCGTTATTGATCTCGCTGCTTTACTGGTCCCGATCTCTGGAATGCGAGCCGGGTTTTCACCCTCTCCCTCTCATTTTCCAGGATCTGCAACACCAGAAGCTGGGGTTACTTAAGGTTGCTTAGCCGATCCGGAATTGTTCGTTCACCCTTATGCTGTATGATTTAGTATGAATAAAACGAACCCTGCGTGGTTGTTTTGCACTCCAGACTGAAGCATGACAGATGAACGGACAAGGAGGCGCAGCCGGAGGTTTTCCCCTCGAGGAGAATAAGGGAGCGGAGGCGCAAACGCATGACTCTAATCCTCATTAAGAGTCCAAATAGAAAAATAAAAATTTCAAGTTTAAAAAACTACATCCCCTGAAAACTATGATTTGATTAATATAAAAAGGCAAAAAATCCAGACAGTTTACATGAGTATGGGAGCGCAGAAAATGAGTCGTTTTACCGTGTCCTTATCATCAATGTTTAAGTCTCGCGTCGCTCTGTTTGAGACATCCATCTGCATATCATAAGCAAAGGTCAAAGACTGTTCCCTTGGACCAGGGTGCGGGAACAAAGTGTTTCTTCTTTTCCAACTTTCTGGAAGCCGCTATCTGGTGCAGACCTCGTCCATGTCTGCCGTTTTAAGGTTCAGGTTTGTGAAGCGGAGAAAGCCTTGAAACAAATCAAACAGCCTAACATGTCTGGGAGTGGAGGACTGTGATGGTGTCTTTAAAATGGATTTACCAGGCTAGCGAATTGACCGATCCATTCTTCGTAGTGACCGTAGTGTGTTTCGACAGATTTGAGCCATGCCTAGTTTAGATTTCATCATGCTCTGGTTGGGGCCTTGTTATTAGGGACTAGGCTACGTAATGGTAAGGTGGGATCAAGTTCGAGACCAGTAGCTTAAACTGACCTTAAATCCACAACACTGCTCCCTGGGCTTTTAGTACTAGTGTGAGTGAGTTCACTACAGGTGTGTTTGGATGTGTTAAATGTGGAGGACATATTCCCTGCTTACTGTTCACAGTGTGTCCAGTAAAAGGACTTTCATGCATTTGGGGCAGTGTTGGCCTAAGCGATTAGGGACTAGCTATCCTTGGCCCCTTTTCCACTGCTCTGGTTCCCATGCTGGAACCAGAATTTAGCCGGTCTAGTAGCGCGAACCCGTGACGTCACAAGCGGTAGGCGGAGTCATATGTAGCGTTAGAAGAGAAAACGGCGGAGCGCGGAAGAAATTAAAGCTCTTTCTGCAACATGGACGTCCACAGAGATTCAGCAAAAATAGGATAGTGCACTGAGAAAGAAGTAACTGTTTGAGGAAATAAGGGAAGAACTCATTTCGTGATTTCGTCTTGCACGTAACCGTTGTGTATGTCAATCTGTTTCAGCGGTAATGACACGCTGAATAAGCTTCCTTTGGATCCTGAAATAAATCCTCCAAGTCAGGAGAATAACGAGCAACACAAACAGTTCGGCCAAGTTTGTTTCTGTTTAGTGGGCGTGACCTGTGACGTATTATCATGGGGCTCCCGCTGAGCTCCTGTCTAGTGGTAATGCGGGCAGCGGGACCGGCACCAGTACCAGTGCAGTGGAGTGGAAAAGCGGTACTTGAGATGTCTGACATGGTTGTTTAAATAATAAGAAGCTACTCACTGCATCAGTTAGGGTTAAAGAGAATAATAGTTAGTAGTTAAATTGCAGCTGAAACAATCAGCCATGCAGTAATTATCCAATGGGAGGCTCTTACGTATTTGCTTTGTTAAATCCATTTGGTGACTTTTTTTTTTTTTTGGACAGGCAGCGTGTGATTCAGTAATTTGTGCCATGTGAATCTGCAAGAATCCCTTATGAACCTGCCAGAAATGTCCTTGTTCAAACTTAGTCTTTAGGACCATTGACTCAACAAAATCCACAAACACAGTTCAGCACATTCTCGTCATATACCACACACCTACAAGGACTAATCCTAATGAAAGTGAAAAAAGTGAAAGTGACAACCCTTGTCATTGCGAGGTCACAGCACAGCACACGTGAACCACAACGAAATTGGACCTCTGCATTTAACCCATGCACACAAACACCGTGCAGCAGTGGACAGCTATTGAAAGCGCCCGGGGAGCAGTGACGGGACAACACCTTGCTCAAGGGACCTAAGTAAAGTTGGCAGTGGGTTCAACATTCGCCAGACATTCGGT
>JABMDN010002660.1:0-13489 GCA_017165825.1 Hepsetus odoe
ATATTTATATTAATATAATATTATAGGTGATATTAATATTTAGTTTTAAAAATTAAAACTAAAGATGCTAAAAGAAAACTCTGTACAGGACATCTTCACCAGTTTCTTCCCCCTGGCCATCAGACTCTTGAACTGATAATAACTTTATCACTACAATACTTTATTACTTATTACAGGTATTTATTTTCTGCACTCCGCACTTTAACCAAAACACTGCTGCTCCATCATACTGCCAGTAACATGGGCTGCTTTGTTCTGCAACACTTGCAGAACAAAGCAGCGTCGGATGAATGTAATGAATATACTGCATGTTCTGTCTATTGTCCTGTCTGTTGCTGCACTTGTCTTTCTGTCTTGTCTTGTGTCTTATGTCGTCTTGTGTAGCACCAGGGTCCTGGAGGAACGTTATGTTTCACTATGTACTGTGTATATGGTTGAAATGACAATAAAATCCTACCTGATTTGACTTGACTTGACCTGATTTCCAGGACATGGCATATACCAACTGAAAAAACCACAAAGCTTTTACCGGACAGATCTGACGTCCTGCCCCTGCCTGAATTCGAAGCATTCAACCTCATTGATGACATCGATGAAGTTGAAATGCTGAACCTAAGAATATGAGAAAGCCTACTATTTACATAAATTATACCAAGATTCTTCCTAAAGTCTAATCAGTAAAACTTACTCCAATCTCTGCCAGCTCCTCTTCGATACCTTGACAATGGGAAGGACGCTGAGCTGTCGACAGCAGCATCTTATACAAATGCATGAAGACAATCAGATTCTGCAGAATGAATAGAAATGCTCAGAATCACTTCATGACGTACATTGAATTATTTTGGAGGGTTATTGAAATGCAAGCATTCTAGAAAATAATCCTATTGTTACCCTGTTGTTAAGAGTGGCCAGCTGACCAAAAATCATCTTGCAGTTTCACAGACATACTCAAGACACTCCTCCTCTCTCAATATGATCTACAGAAATAAGGAAAACAGTGTTGAAAAGCAACAATAAACATTAGAACTTAACAACAGTCACCCTGAGATGGAACAGAACAGTCTATGTGGAGCTTCTTACAGTGAAAGCCTGGCGCAGGGCGTTCAGTTTAAGAGGAAAGTTTCAATCCCCTTAATCACTGAGTAGGTACTGTTGAAAAACAAGTATGCATATTGATATTCAGTAAACACATTTAGGAATAAAGATAAACACATTTATCTATATTCCATGTACAATGTTAAAAGTTAAAAGCTCAGTACTTACTGTAAGCATGGCACCTCCATAGCCACAGTATCAGCACTGTGTCCAGCTGCCTAGAAATCCAAAAACATCCATTACAGCCATACAGAACTTGTGAAATTTCAAGTTATATAGTAAATGCTATAACAGTATTTTGGTAATGTTATAGTTTATATTTACCTCAGGTCCAGGAGGCCTGGAAAAAGTGCTGGGACCAGACTGTGGTCCAGGCTGACGGATGACATCTGTGTCTCTGTTTCACAGTAAGTCCACTTGTCTTGGCCGATGATGAGGGGCTGACCAGCGCGGTACACCTTAGTTTTCTGATGAACAACAAACTCAATTCATGTTAAGATATTAACATGTAATATTAAGATACATTCTAACAATTGTTTTTAGTGTCTTCCCCGGAATGTGCTTACACTACCTAAACACCTTGTGATATTGTGGAGACGGTGTCCTCGGTTAACATGAAGGATGTCCCTCGAGTCAGGTGTCCTTCAATGAGCTAAAAACATCAAATCAATAATCAGCTCCTTACATTTTATTAGAATTTAAACAAGGCAAGGCTTGAGTGATCAAACCTGACTAGGACGTCTTACCTTAGTGATGGTGACCCTTGTTGCTTTTGTGTACAAAACGGACAACGGTGTCGTGTATGGACAACAACAAAAAAAAGTTAATAAAACATTCACACCTTATGCTGATAGAAACGACTGTGATAAGAAGAACCTTTTTACCTTTTCATATCAGTAGAAAAACTCAATGCGGAGGATCCACCACAAACAGCTAACCGTCCCCCGCATCAGCAGTGCACACTGATGCTTGACACAAATTCTCTAGAGAAAACAAATCCATGTAAATAAGTCATTTCAAAGCTAAACATATGATTAATTAAACTAAAGGGGCAGTGGTGGTCTAGTGGTGAGGGAGTTGCCCCTGCATCAGAAGACTGTGGGTTCGATTCCCTCACCAGTAGGTTGCCCTGAGGTACCCTTGAGCAAGGTACTGTCACTGTCACTGCTCCTCGGGTGCTTTCAATAGCTGCCCACTGCTGCATGGTGTTTGCATGGGTTAAATGCAGAGGTCCAATTTTGTTTGTGGTTCATGTGTGCTGTGCTGTGACCTCACAATGACGAGGGTTGTCACTTTAACTTTACAGGATTGTTCTGGAACACAGACAGAAGGATAATTCGATTGCCTTGATTGTGCCACCATGTGTAGGTGAAGCAGAATGTGCTGAAAGCACTCAGCATCTCTCCATGGACCAGCTGCTCCTGAAGGAGCTCAGGATTCTGAAGTCAGACAATAATAGAGCAAATGCAATTAAAAACAGACACAATTTACAAATTCACTATTTATAGACCGTTTAAATATATTAACCAAAAGCCATGAAGCTAAATCTACAGTACTTCTCACTCAGTCTGCAGATAATCTCTAGATTTTAGACATTATACAGGTGAGACCAGCCGGTTCCAGTGTTAGTCTACTGCATGTGTTGCTGGAGAACTTCCTCAGGCTGCTCTCCATCAAATCGTCTGATAAAGTCGTCCTACAAGGTGGACAAAAAGCTCGGCTACACAAGAAAAAAGGTAGAGCGGAGTCTCTGAACCGGGTCTGTAAAAATTATAACTGTTACATTGCTGTAGCTAAAATTTTAGATTTATTCCAGTGTAACAGTGAAACATGTTTTATTTAAACAGATTTATAATTTAGATAAAATATAAGATATTATACCATCATAATATATGTGTTGTTGCTGTAGAGTCTGACTGCTGACCGTTGAACTGTTTAACAGCAGGAGTGGCATTAAAATCAGAGCAGAAGGAAATGATGTGAACCTGCAGACTCACATAATACTGGCAGGTAGACACGGACAGTCTGAAGACCCAGAAGTGTGTGTGTTCAGAGCGTCTCAGTGAGCGTTACTATACAGGACGGGATATTATAGTCATTTTAACTGAATGTTAAAGAAGTTGGACTCATTCTAATAAAACTGTTAGAGATCAAATAATAATATTCTGATATTTTAGGTTCTTAAGTTACAGATCATTTCAGTCATCAGTTCAGTTTCGCTCTGGCGTGTGTAATTGTGTTAGTGATTCCAATAAATAATATTAATATTTAACGTGAAAGTGAGAACCATGTTCATTGCGAGGTCACAGCACAGCACACAGTGAACCACAACGAAATTGGACCTCTGCATTTAACCCATGCAAACACCGTGCAGCAGTGGGCAGCTATTGAAAGCGCCCCGGGAGCATTGACGGGGATGGTACCTTGCTCAAGGGTACCTCAGGGCAACCTACTGGTGAGGGAATCGAACCCACAATCTTCTGATGTGGGGGCAATTCCTTAACCACTAGGCCACCACTGCCCCACCTATTAATTATAATAATATAATAATGCTGTAAAGTAGTGAAACACAATCCCTACCATTTACTAAAGTCCATTTTCAGCTTTAATGTTCAGTTTAACGAAGATTTAAGGAGTAATACTTTGTCCAGATGTCTATTTAATGGTTGTCCACGTTACACATGAACCTCTCTCTAGATTCAGAAACTTTTTCCCTGAAAATCTCCAGAGGACGTGTGTTTATTAATAAATGTAAACATTTGAACATTTTAACACCCTTTATGTTAATTTAAGTGAATTTCCATATGATCATGAACAGAACTGTACAGTTCAATATCTGACTGCACTGTAGCCACAGTCACTTGCTGGGACCACATTGCTGATGGTTCTGCTTTGTGCAAGACCTGCAGCTCTACAGAACCTACTAGATATCACAGACCTGTTATTACCTCCTATTATTATTATCAGTAAACTGCGCATTTTGTTAAAACCTTAAAGCAATATTCATTAATATTAATTCAGAACAACAGAGAAAGTTTCTGTTGAAGTGCTTGAATATCACAGGAGGAAATTATTTACAAAGAAAATCTAGTTTTCATGCCATGAATTTCAAACATTGTAAAAACATTAAGGTTTCACAATGGGACTATTGTCAGTGTGGTCAGGCTGACATGGGTGTGCCAACTTTTTTTACAAGGATGTAACGGTGACGGGGTGCAGGGAGGACACCAATGCTGAGCCAGGGGTTCGTAACATAAATTTATTAACTATATTAACAAAACAAAACAAAACAAAACCAAGGACTGCAGTTCTAACTAAAATCAAGGAACTGCAGCCTAAACCAAGTTACCAGATACCAAAACCACCACAGAGTGTGTAGGCTGAGCCTAACTAATGAGCCGCGCTCTGTTCTGACTCATCGGGGCTTCAATAGTCAGCCCCAATGAAGCACACCTGTGCCTTCATTAAAGGCTCAGGTGTGCTCAGTCAGAACAGAGCGCCCTCTATCGTGCCCAAAACACCTCATCCGTGACAAAGGATTGGTGGATGTTTTTAAATCTTTGCGCATAAATCTCTAGCTTAAAAAGCTACAGTATCTCACAAAAGTGAGTGCACCCCTCAAATTTGTCTAAAATATTTTATTATATCTTTTGATGGGACAACACTGAAGATATGACACTTTGATACAATGTAAAGTAGTCGGTGTGTTCAGCTTGTAGAACAGTGTAAATTTGCTGTCCCCTCAAAATAACTCAACACACAGCCATTAATGTTTAATGTCATTAATGTCTTCCTTGTCTATGTCTTTGTTTAGCATGTGTCCCTAGTCCTAGTCCTGCCCCTGCACAACTGATTCTTGTTCATGTCTCCACCCTTGCCCCAAGGGTTTCATGTTTAATCAGGAGTTATAAACCTTTGTGCTTGTCCTGATCCTTACTTGTTCTTTGTCTTCTTGTGGTCTAGTTGTTGCCTATGCCATGAGTTTGTCTGTGTACTTGTCTTGAGTAGCCTTGCCTTGTTTTGCATAGGTTGTATTTATTATTATTTCATTAGTTCTCTTACTGTTTCCTGTCCTGGTTCAGTTTTGGTTCACTAAGGTTTCACCATTCTTTCTCTTTCTGTGATCTCTGAACTTGCTTTTGTGAGTTTTCTGCTTATTGATTTATCCATAGATCTCATGTAAACTCTCTTGAAGGCACCCCTAGTGTTAAGTGAAAGTGACTATTCTTGTCATTGTTAACACAGCACACAGTGAAATACAATGAAATGCAGCCTCTGCTTTTCATCCACACATACCATGCAGCATGGGGAAGCCATTTAAAGCACTTAGAGCAGTGATGGGTACAGTACTTTGCTCAAGGGTACCTCAGGGTCTGATCTGGGATTCTAACCCATGACCCATAGGATGATTGTGATTTCATTACAAGTGAGTCCGCCTGATAAGGGAGCAGGGAATTAGATTCACTGCTTACCGAAACATCCTAATGGCTGCAAACACACACACACACACACACACACACACACACACACACGTATGAGGGTGTACTCCCACTCTTTTCTTTATTTCATTGTCTTCTTTATCAATTCATAGGAAAGTTAAAATAGCCACTGACAGTTTGATTACATTCAGCCACAGGAGCAGTTCATGACTTAGGCAGGTAGTGCTTCTCTCTTCCGACACGTTTGGTGAGTGCTTACTCTCTCCAACTCACCTGACGAGTTCCTCTTCTCCAGCGACTGTGCTGAGGGGTGTTTACTCTCCTCCACTTCACCTGACAACTTCCTGATCCCCAACAGCTCATCTGCTGAGTGTCTCAACTTATGTGGTGACTACCTCCTTCTCTTCAGCTCATGTGGGGAGGGCCAACTCTCCTCCAACCAACTCACTTGGGCATTTATATCTCTCCTCCAACCTACATCCTACTCCAAGTAAAGGAAGTACCCACATCGCACAATATGACTTTTATATGTTTCAATATGTTTTTTGTATCTTTAGTGAAATAGTAACTTCCCCCTGCATGTCTTACAACCCAGCCCAGTGATCACCTCACAAGGTCTGTGCTCTTCTGGTTGGGGTATCTTATGAAGTTTAGGGTCCTTTGTAAACCCACAACCTTATGATCCTGGGGTCTAGTCCCTAAACACTAGGACACCGCTGCCTTCACAGACAGGCACCAGCCCCCCTTGCCACCCTGGTCTGGGACTTTGAAAAGTTATCTGCTTTGCATGTTCTTCAGCAAGACTAGAGCAAAGACAGAGCAACCAAGAGACGAGTCACACAAAGGGAAAGAGAAGCAGACTTCCATGAAGATGGAAAACAGCAATAAACCAACCAGGTAGGAACTGGCAATTTCTAAACAAAGCTAATCTAAACAAAGTCATGATCCCTTGGTCTTTGGGGTGGAACATGTCCTGGTAAGTCCATTTCTTTGTCTTCATAAATTGTAAAGTGAGGCAAATTAAGTTACTATGGGAATTTTAACTGTAATTACATGCTGTTAAATTGTAATTAGAATTAACTAATCCAGTTATGAATGATTTAACTCACAATCCATAGCGGTAAGTTCAATTGCGTAGTACTTAAGCTGGAAGTCCATACATTGACCCTTACCTCAAAATACATTTTTTTAACTTCATTTTGATTGGCTAATACACTGAAATATGTTGCTGGAAGAATAGAGAAAAAATAACATGACAAAAGATGCAAGTGAAAAGAATTATTCATTCATTCATTCATTCATTCATTCATTTTCTGCCGCTTGTCCCAAACGAGGTCGCGGGAGGGTGCTGGAGTCCATCCCAGCTCACACAGGGCGAAGGACGGGGGATACACCCTGGACCGGTTGCCAGCCCATCGCAGGTGAAAAGAATTAAAGAGTGAGAAAACGAGAAAATAGAACTAGAGAGAAGATGGAACAGAAGAAATCAGCAGAAAGAATGTAACCCATGCTTAGACCCCAAAACCCCCTCAAATACATAAAACTAGAAGCTAAATTTGGTCAAGACTACAGACTATGTTTGGTGACAATGAGCAGAACCAAGAGAAGAAAATATTATCAGGTTTCAAAAAAGAGGATCACATTAGTATCGTGCCTTGGGGCAACTCTGTTGTGAAAAGCGCTATACAAGAATAAACTGAATTGAATTGAATTAGTACTGCTACAATTTAACAAACTTCTGATTTAGACATTCATGAAAAGATGCTTACAGCTTTAATGCACAGTCCAACATATAACAGTTCTCAGATCAAGTCAAGTCAAGTAGGATTTTATTGTCATTTCAACCACACACACAGTACATAGTGAAACGAATAGTGAGACATAGTGAGACTTGCGGTCTAAGACGTTGTAGTTCCCATACCAGGCAGTGATGCAGCTGCTCAGGATGCTCTCGATGGTTCCTCTGTAGAAGATGGTGAGGATGGGTGGTGGAAGATGGGCTTTCCTTAGTCTGTGCAGGAAGTAGAGACGCTGCTGGGCTTTCTTCGGGATGGAGTTGGTGTTGAGGGACCACGTGAGGTTGTCTGTTAAGTGAACACCAAGAAACTTGGTGCTCTGGACCATCTCCACAGGTGAGGTGTTGATATTCAGTGGAGCGTGGTCCTAACGTGGTCACCTGAAGTCACCAACCATCTCTTTAGTCTTGTCGACAGGTTGTTGGTTCTGCACCAGTCCGTCAGCTCTTGTATCTCCTCTCTGTAAGCTGCCTTGTCTCCACCACTGATCAGACCCACCACGGTTGTATCATCAGCGAATTTGATGATGTGGTTCAAACTGTGCTTGGCTACACAGTCGTGGGTCATCAATGTGAACAGCAGTGGGCTGAGCACACAGCCCTAAGGGGCTCCTGTGCTCAGCATGATGGTGTTGGACGTGCTGTTATTGATCCTGACTGACTGGGGTCTCCCAGGTCTTCCAGTCAGGAAGTCCAGGATC
Source organism: Hepsetus odoe (assembly GCA_017165825.1). Lineage (NCBI taxonomy): Eukaryota > Metazoa > Chordata > Actinopteri > Characiformes > Hepsetidae > Hepsetus > Hepsetus odoe. The sequence continues at coordinate 8,031 of JABMDN010002660.1, forward strand.
CAGTTACAGAGGGAGGTGTTCAGGCCCAGAAATCTCAGCTTCTCACTCAGGTGCTGAGGGATGATGGTGTTGAAAGCTGAACTGTAGTCGATGAACAGCTTTCTGACATAACTGTCCTTTCTGTCCAGATGAGAAAGGGCCAGGTGGAGGGTGGTGGAGATTGCATCATCTGTTGAGAGGTTGGGATGATATGCAAACTGCGTATCGGGGATTTGAGTCTTGATGTGCCTCATGACCAGCCTCTCGAAGCACTTCATAATGATGTGGTGGCGGGTGGCGGTGGTCTAGTGGTAGGGTACTTGCCTATGGACCAGTGACTCAAGATGTCCCAGGGTCGAATCCCACCTCTTGCACTACCACTCCAGGAGTTGCTCCAGGAAGACTGTCCCTGTAAATAGGACATGGAAGTCGCTCTGGATAAGAGTGTCTGCTAAATGCCGTAAATGTAAAGGATAGGTGTGAGTGCGACGGGACGATAGTCATTGAGGCAGGAGACAGAGGATTTCTTTGGCACCGGGATGATGCTGGTGGTCTTGAAGCACCTTGGAACAACAGTGGTGCTCAAAGAGATGCTGTAGATATCGGTGAGAACATCTGCCAGCTGTTCTGCACATCCTCTGAGCACACAGCCTTGTATGTTGTCTGGACCAGCAGCTTTCTGTGGGTTGACTCTCTCTAGAGATCTTCTCCCCTCAGCCGTGGTCACAGAGAACCTGGTCATTTGGAGGAGGTGTTGTCTTCCTCATTTCTGTGTTGTTCGCCGCATCAAACCGTGCGTAGAAGCGGTTCAGCACATCTGGGAGGGAGGAATCACCGTCACAGGCAGGTGGAGATGTCCTGTAGTTGGTGAGGGCCTGGATGCCCTGCCACATGCGCTGCGTGTCACTGGTGTTTTTGAAGTGGCCATGGATTCTCTGTGCATAAGTTTGCTTGGCTGCTCTAATGGCCTGAGACAGGTTCGCCCTTATTTTTCTTAGGGCGGCCTCGTCCCTTGACTTGAAGGCCTTGTCCAGGTTCCACAGAAGTCTGCGCTCCTCCGCAGTCATCCATGGCTTCTGGTTTGGTTGTGTGATGATGAACTTGGAGACAGTAACATCCTCAATGCACTTGCTGATGTAGCCAGTCACTGAAGCTGTGTACTCCTCCAGGTTGATGGAGTCACCATAAGTTGCAGCCTCCCTAAACATGTCCCAGTTGGTGCGTTCGAAGCAGTCCTGAAGAGCAGAGATGGCTCCTGTGGGCCAGGTCTTTACCTGCTTCAGGGTGGGTCTCACACGCCTGATGATGGGTCTGTACGCTGGATCAGCAGGACAGAGATGTGGTGTTCAGCTGGAGCTGGTTTATTATCCAGGGAGCGGACATTGGCGAGGAAGACGGACGGGATAGCCGGTCGGCTAGCATTAGTCTTTAGCTGAACCAGCACACTTGCCGCGTTTCTGTTTCCTCTTGCACCTTTTTCAATGTCCTCTCAGTCGGCCAGGTACAACAGGCGATCTCTGGGACTGAAGGCCCTCCAAAGGGCATCACTATGAACTTGTAAAGTCCTAAAGGAGAAATAAGGCTGTGTTTTTCTTTGTGTTCTTGTCTGTGGCAATCCGTCAGCAATGACTCTCTTGGTCTGATCAAATGAAAAGTGTGGTCCCCTCTGTTGACTCTTTTAGTGAAAGGGCATCATATTGGGTTCTAGTGTTTAGCATCTAATAGCTACACCTTTCTGCAACAAAGTCTAAAGGTGCTTCCCAGGCTGACTAGGACACTCTGACAGTGCCTACTTTTAGCAGCTTCTGTAAGCATGTTTACCTCAAAAATTGCTAAATTTTGGGACAACACTCCTCTCCAATCCACTGTCAGGAGGCTGCGCCTCATGACATTGGTGAGGCATTGCAATTTACATTTACATTTGCAGCATTTAGCAGATGCTCTTATCCAGAGTGACTTCCATGTCCTGATTACAGGGACAGTCCCCCCTGGAGACACTCAGGGCTCAGGGACCCAGTGGTGGTAGTGCCAGAGTTGGGATTTGAACCTGCAACCTCTTGATTCATAGGTTCATAGGCAAGTATCCTACCACTAGACCACTGCCACCGCAATTACATGCTTATAGAAGAGAAATAATGAGAAAACAATACCCTTTAAGGATGGCGTGGTTCTTCCTTATTATTAGGTTGTAAACAGCCAAAATAATTGCACAATGTTCCATCTACCAAGAAATTAAAGCCCAGCAGAAAAGCCATGTATATATTTCCACCACCCTGGACATAAATGATGGAGGTGAAGCACAGCCTTTCAAGACCATTAAGATGCCTCATCTAATGGCTCTGCTCATCTGACTCAATGATATACTGCTGATAACCCATTTCTGCTTTCTCACTCTTTTCCATGATCAAGAGATTGTGTATGTGCAGTATTGTATGTGCAATACTTCTGATTTGTACCATTATAACCAAGAGTGAGGGGACACCCATGACAAATACAATGTCACATATATTTGCCTCTTCTTCTTCAAGGGGCAGTGGGGTTGATCCGCCACTCTATCTATCAGGGCTATCCACAATACACAATTGACTGTGAATGCCAAGTGATAATGTAAATGCTACCAAGCTAAAGCTAATGCTAATTATAAATGCTGATGCTCTCTGCCTTTCCAGAACTATTTTGGTGGTAGCTTCCAGAAAAAAGGCAGCTAAGATGATCACTCCACTACTTCCACTAGTGTATCCTGGGTGATCCCAAGGTGCTCCCACGCCAGCTGAGATCCTTTTGGTCTCTTCCCAGCTGGTCATGCTCAGGCATCTTGATTTGATACCTTTGCTCCTTTCAATATGGAGGAGCAATAAATCAAACCCAAGCTTCTTCTAGATACCTAAGCTCTTCCTATTCTTTTGCATGGTGCCTTAGGTTGCACATGTACATTCATAGCTGAGCCTTTCTTCATGCCACCATGCACACCATGAGTCTCTGTGGTCAACCTTTCACAGAAGTCGCACTTTGGTGGAAAGTATTTGTTTAGAATACAAGCTGGCATCTATTTGTATAATGGCCAGAACATCATACAAAGAACTTCCTAGTTCCCTTTCGCTGGAACTGTCTCTGAAAAAAAAAAAAACAACTGTCAAAACAAAAAGATATTATCTGTCTGTTTGTAGCCTATTGAGACAGGGAGGAGTGACAGCAAAAAAGAGGGTTCACTGAGAGGAGATCTTTAATATAAACATAACATGAGGTAAAGAACAACGGAAAAACATCACGGTGGAGAAAAAGAAGCTCTGTCATAAATTCAGGGGAAGTGGAACATATTACACCGTATCTACCTTTAAAAAGGTTTCCAATTCCAATTCCAAGTTGCCTTCCTGTCCTCAGATCAGTGTTCACTTTGTCTCTGCTAAGAACTTAGTCCAGAATTCACTTACAGAACATGTTAGAAAATTCCTGTAAGCAGAGACAGTAGAACGAAGGAAAACACCAGACACAGGATCTGCAGCTTTTACTTGCAAAGGGAGCCAGGCACCAGCCAACACCAGTTACCTCCTCCGATTTGCTTCTCCCTCTGCAAGCCTTTTATTTGCTTTCCTGATTTTTACAACGGCAATTAGCCCACACTCCTTGTTACAAAATAGTAAACAGAGAAGAGGAATTTTGTGTCTGGGAAGGTTCAGGTACAAAGGTCAACTGTCGTAACTAGCTCTTTGCAGAAGTCATAAAACAAAAAGGATAACAAAAAGGTTAACAGTTCATCATCAATGATAAATATTTACGATTTTCCTAACAGAACAACACTCACTAAAAGATGCTGATTCATGTTTTTCACAGCTGTGTGTGGTGGATCTGCATATGTTCTTTGTTGGTATCATGTTGGGGATGAGGAGACAACTGACTGAAGCTCAGAGCTTCTGCAGACAAAACTACACGGATCTGGCCACCATCAATAATATGGAGGAGATGAAGAAACTCAATGTTACTCTGAAAGACAAAACCAGTGGTGATGTTTGGATTGGCCTGCTCACAGGGGACATTAAGAACTGGCTTTGGTCTTTGGAATATTTCTACCGAGAGGGAGACACATACAGAAACTGGAACTCTGATGAACCAAACAATGCTGCGGGGAATGAGTACTGTGTTGGCAATGTGGAGCGATAGTGGGACCTGGAATGATGATATTTGTGACACAACACACACTTTTGTGTGTTATGATGGTAAGAAATTCCAAATACATCTTAAAGAGTGCAGGATCAGTTCTTGAACTGCTTTGGAAAATGCTGAATCCTGAATTAATCTTATTTCATTTTATTTAGTCCTGAGAGTCATTGGGGCAGAAATGTACGAGTAGTAACTGAGTTACATTAATAATGTCATTCAGTCTTTCAGAAAAGAAGACAAACACTGAAAGATACATATTCTTTAATAAGACAATGACCTGGCATGATGCTCAGAGCTGCTGCAAAGAGAGATACACAGACCTGGTTAGTGTGAGGAACCAGAATGAGTCAATATGTGATAATACTGTTGACATTGTTCAAACCTTATTCCTTCTGTGTCCAGATTAGCTGATCTTGGTGAAGCAGAATCTGACCTGGAGAGAAGCTCCGAGATATTGCAGGGAGCATCATGCGGACCTGGTCTAAGTTCACTCTGAGGAGATGCAGCTCTGGGTGATGGAGGTGGTACAGATAGCCTCCACTGACAATGTATGGCTAGACATGTGCACCTGCACTCAGGGTTTCTGGTTCTGGGCATCTGGGTTTTCTGTCTGCTATGAGAACTGGGCTCTGGGTAACGGGAAAGGTGGAGAAGCCTGCAGTCTTTTAGAGATAACCAGAGCAATAAAGTCTGGAGTACATCTGTGGATCAGTCTGCCTGAGACCCAGATGCTCAACTTCATCTGCACCAACTATAAAGAATAGAGTGTGCTTGTTTGTGACATGAGCTTGATTTAAACAGGCCTTCTTCTTTCTCTTCCCAACACTGAAGACACCTGTATCATCACTTGCTTCCAAATATAGAAATATATAAACAGAAGTTGGCTTCCACTGCAAGAACCTGAGACCTTATTTATCAAGTGTACCCATGTTCATTTATTCCAGACCACTCTAGAAGATTGCTTTATCAAACGTATTCAAACTCTGCTGAAGGCTTTGCTTTGAGAAACTATGTCAGTAATCAGTATGTTTTTGAAAAGGCTTTCATTTTCTGTTTTCCTTTGCATTTCTTTTGAACGCTTACCTCGGTTAAGTGAATCCGAACGCTTTTCATATTAAAGTCTATTGTATTTCATGGATGAAGATTATAAGTAGGGTTAGAGTAGAGTAGAGTGATCTTTTATTATCCCACGAGTGGGAAATTTGGGCGTTACAGGGCTCTTATAAAAGTGACAGGTGTACAGAAGAAGAAAAGAAAAAATATATAAAAAAATATAAAGATATAGAGAAAGAGGAACAAGTACAGGAGAAAAAGTAGAGGAG
>JABMDN010002702.1:0-13095 GCA_017165825.1 Hepsetus odoe
GCACACCACAACAAAATTGGACCTCTGCATTCAATCCATGCAAACATCGTGCTGCTATGAAAGCGCACAGGGAGCAGTGACAAGGATGGTACCTTGCTCAAGGGTGCCGCAGGGCAACCTACTGGTGAGGGGTTTGAACCCCCAATCTTCCGAACCTGTGGCCGATTCCCTAACCACTAGACCTGGCTTCAGAGGGTTTGTGTGATACAAACAATCTGAAAAAGTCAGTATCCTGATCGTTTACCCGAAGCATTTAGCTTGAGGCTGGAGTTCAGGTTGACTGGAAGGTTGAAGTGCTCATGTCTCAGGCATGTATAAAAAATTCACAAGAACAAACAAAAGAAGCAAAAAATACTTTTCAGTTTGCCTTTTTGGGCTCAACCTCTCAAGCTTTGATCCTCATTGTGTTCTTTACTTTACCCTCAAAACACATAAGACACACGCCAAACTATCCTTAGTTGTTTTGATGAAGAGGTCCTTCAGTTATTATTCAAGTTTTAAAACTGTCCAGTCCTCCTTCCTGGTGTTGTCAGTTCCTGTGTCAGTCCACTGCATATCGTACTCCACGTCCCAGGTTTGATTTCCTGGCTGCATGGCACACATCATTCCTCACTTTCTCAGTTCTGTATTCACTCCAATACTTTGGGCCAGATTGTGATCTATAGGTGCAGCAATGGTTACAGTATCATACAGATAAACAATCCAACCCACTGTAAGCGCCGAGACTAATTTTGATGTTTTTATTCCTTCAGTTCAGTCCCACAGTTCCACTCAATGACAGCAGCTCTTATTACCTCAAAAATCCCAGCCTGAGTGACAGGATCCACTGCCTGGTAAATGTTATACCAGCTGACAAGATTTCACTGATGAAAGATTATTTCTACCCTAAAATGAAAAAAATCATAGAAGACGCAAGCAGGATGGGTGAGTATTCTAATTAGAAAATATTGCAAGATTTGTAAGTCAGTTATTAGTTATAGTTAGTTATAATTGCAACTTTTGTACATTTTTCATTTGTATCATATTGAGTATTCATGCACGGTGTTGTAGATAAAGATATCTCCCTTTTTCTGATTTTCTGTTTTTGTTTATTTATCACACCTTTTTTCCAACCAACATTTGAACCAAGCTTAATTCATCATCTTATTTCGGCTGCTCCCGTTAGGGGTTGCAATAGTGGATCATCCATCTCTATTTTTTACTGTCTTATGCATAATAGTGAGTAAGCAGTGGCCGAGTGTTTAGGGACCAGGATCAGAAGGTCATGGGTTTGAATCCTAGAGCAGTAGGCTGACCTGAGGTTCCTTGAACAAGGCACTGTCCACAACACTGTTCCCCAGGTGCTGGATATATTAAATACAGAGGATGTGTTTGGTTGTGGTTCACTGTGTGCTGTGTGTTCACAATGACAAATAGTCACTTTCACTTCTTCTTTCAAACTTCTTCTTTCATGCTGTCCCCCTTCATGTCCTCTATCACCACATTTATAAACCTCCTATTTGACTTTTCTCTTCTCCTCTTACCTGGCAGCTCCATTCTTAACATCCATCCCATACTATACTCCTCACCTCTCTTCTGTACATGTCCAAACAAATCCAATCTGGCTTCACTGACTTTGTCTCCAAATCCAATTCTCCGTTAATATAACCGTTCCTAATTCTGTCCATCCTCATCCCTCCCAGTGTATATCTCAGCATCTTTAACTCTGACACCTCCAGCTCTGCTGCCTGCCTTTTGTCAGCACAACCATTCATACCACTGTAGTATAGCTGGTCTCACTACTGTCCTGTAACTCTTCACTTTCACTCTTGCTGGTCCCTATCTGTTACAGATCACTCCTAGAGTCAGAGTTAGGGTTTAGGGTTAGATTAGTCTGTTTCTTTTATTTACCAAACTAATACTATAATGGACCTTAAAAGACTGTAAAGTCTATAGAAGGAGGCTGGTTAGAGTTTAAACATTTTCTGTGCAGAAGAGAAAATGTTTTATTAATTATTATCACAATATCACTACAGCTCAGTAAGTGTGTTTGTTCTACAGGACTCCCTCAGGTGGTTCTCATGACCAGAGTGGATTGTGCTTGTCCAATGACAAAGAAGAACCTGAACAATGTCTACAATAGCAGGAGGATCAAGAAGAAAGTGAGGAACATCACAAGAGTGGGTTTGTGTGAACTTTCATTCTCAGTTACCTAAACCTACCTGGCAGCTGTGTGTGTGTGTGTGTGTGTGTGTGTGTGTGTGTGTGTGTGTGTGTCCAGATGCAGCAGTGCAGTGAGGATCTGGGTGTCCCAGTGAACTGTATCTACCCTGTGAAGAACTATCATGAAGACACGGATATCAGAGAGGACATCAACTGTCTGATGCTTTACGCTTTAACGAAGATCATAAACTTTGCTGACAACTACATTGACAAAGAATCAAAGCAAGAAACATCTCTAGAAGATTAAAGACCCAAAAATGTTATTTTATTCTGATAACATTTACACCAAAAATCCAAAGTTTTTCAGTCTCAATCTTCTATCTCTTTAAATTTCAGTCTTCAATCTGAATAAATTTAATGTAAAACCACCTGCTTTCATCTGCAAACATCTCCCTCATGCTGACCTGTCAAGGCATTGACTCAACAAGACCTCCAACCTGTGAAAGTGTGCTTTAGGTTCTGCACCAAGAAATTAATAGCCTTGTTTAGATAGACAAGTGGTACGTTTACGACTCAAAGTTTCCCAGCAGATCATTGTCCAGAGCATCACATTGTGTCCACCGGCTTCCCATAGTGCATCCTGGTGTGGTCCCTTCCAAGGGGAGGACACACATACACCTGGCTGTCCACATGATGGAAAAGAGAATGGATTCCATCAGAACCAGCCCACCTTCTTCCATCACTCCATGGTCCAGTTCTGATGTCTATTGCAGGAGCTTTGGGTGGTGGACAGGGGATACCATGGACACTCTGACCAGGTCTGCAGCTCCATACACAGCTGCACTGTGTGTTCAAACATCTTTCTATCAGAACCAGCAGAAACTTTACAGCACCTCTTGGTGCAGCAGCTCTTTGGAGGGGGTAGCACAATTGGTGGAGATAGGAGAAGGATTGGAGGAGGTAGCCATAAGGACCCATGAACTCTCCTTCATGGTGCACTTTTGGTTGGTTCTGACCACTAAACGCCAGAATCCACCCACAAGATCTGCCCTGTTCATCTTTTCATCACAGTTCCTCAGATTTCTTACATTCATCCACTCTTCCTGCTTCCAACATCAGCTTTGAACCAGCAGATCAAAAATGTTCACCCGACAGTGGGTTTAATGTGTGGCTGATCGATGTAAATGATTATTCTGGTACTAACATTTAAAAAGTCATGGCGCCCCCTAGAGGCACAGTTCTTTCTACAGCTGAAACACTTTTGCTGAGCATGCTGGGAAATACAAACATTGTTTTAATTCAGTTTTTCCATTAGTTCAGTTCTGTGGGAAAAATGTCTGTGGTCATCAATGAAGATCGAATAAAAACCCTCTCATTTACTTCTGTTCTGTTTCCTCTGCTCTATAAAAATAATTAAATCTAACTCTAAGACAAAGGTGGCTACCATTCTAGAGTTTTTAAGCTTGAGTTAAAGTGAAAAGTGAAAGTGACAACCCTTGTCATTGCGAGGTCACAGCACAGCACACATACCCCTTTTGCAGTACACTGGTGCCGGGGCCAGGTGCCGGTTCTGGTGCTCGACCAGGAATTCAGGCAGAACCAACCGAGAACCAGCCCGCATTCACACTAGACAGGAGCTCAGCGGGAGCCGCATGATGATACATCACAGGCCACGCCCACTAAACAGAAACAAACATGGCTGAACTCAGTTTGTGCTGGTTATTCTCCAGACTTGGAGGATTTATTTCAGTATCCAAAGGAAGCTCATGCAGCGTGTTATTAACGCTGAAACAGATCGACATACACAACGGTTACGTGCAAGACGAAATCAGGAAATGAGTTCTTCCCTTATCTCCTCACACGTTCTTCTCTCTCAGTGCACGTTCCAGTTTCTGTTGAATCTCTGTGGACATCCATGTTGTTAAAAGAGCTTTGATCTCTTCCGTGCTCCGAGTTGCCTGACTTTGGCTCTCCACCATTTTCTCTTCAAAAGTGAGGGGGGAGGCAGCGGTGGCCTAGTGGTTCGGGCGTTGGCCACATGTTCAGAGGATCAGGGGTTTGTACCCCTTCCCAAAAGGTTTCCCTGAGGTAGCCTTGAGCAAGGTGCCGTCCCCGTCACTGCTCCCGGGGCAGCTTTCAATAGCTGCACGGTGTTGTGTGTGTATGGGTTAAATGCAGAGGTCCAGTTTCGTTCAGGTTCACTGTCTGCTGTGCTGTGACCTTACAATGACAAGGGTTTTCACTTTCACTTTAAAGCTCCCTATAACTCCACTCGTGATGTCAGGGGTTCTCGCTACTAGACCAGCTAAGTTTTGGTGCCAGTTCGGTGCATGTTTTTGGGCACTGGCACCAGTTTAATTTCTGTGGAAAAGCGTGCCCTGGTTCCAAAACTGGGAACCGGCACAGGAGCCAGAGCAATGGAAAGGGGCAACAATGAACCACAATGAAATTGGACCTCTGCATGTGACCCATGCATTCAAACACCGTGCAGCAGGGGGAAAGTTGTTGAATTAGTTCCTCCCTTCTTCTTATTAGTCAATACCAGAATTGGTCCAGGATGATGAGGTCCAATACCATCTCACCACAAAAAGATCAGGGATTGTGTCAGACTAGAGATTGTTCTATGGTCCCCTATACTAATTGAAGATCTCTATACTTGATGTGAAGGTTCTGCACCCTCACACCTTTTATATGCTCTCTAAATGTTCTCTAAAGCTAAATTAATTTGAGGGCTCTTTAAAAATAATAATAACAATAACAATAATAATAATAATTATTATTGTTGTTGTTGTTGTTGTTTTTATTGTTATTATTATTATTATTATTGAGCATGTTTCATGCATTTAGATGCAGCTTAAAGTGCTTTATATTTTACAATCTTTTTTTGGTTTAATTGTTAATTAAATAACTACACATCGGACATCTTAACGTTTATAAAGAAAATGTCTGTAAAATATATAGAATGAGTTACAATGTGATCATAATGTACAAACAGAAATGTCTACTAAATAAATCTATTTTTATTTTAAACTGACTGTAGTTTTGGAGTTTTGAGGAATAAAAGGTTCTCTGGTTCTTTTTTTGTTTGATTTTTGGATCTTCATTAAAGCAGCATTTGCTGATCTTCAGTCTGGATTAGGAGTGGAGTCCATCAGACCTTCTGTAATGGATGAAGGTGTCCCTTCATTAAGAGCTTAGGAGCCACGAGAAACCAGAACACAAACCTGAGAGTTTAACACAAGAAAACACAGTAAACATTAGCAAGCAAGATTAGCATTGGTGGCTAAACGCTAATGCTGGAACAAATGTTGTTTAACAAACACAGGGAGAGGTCAAATCATCACAACTGAGTTCTAAATGAGAGTGGATTAAACGGAACACTCATATGGAAACTACAGCTGTAGTACTCATTTGCACTCCTTGGAACAATGGTGAGAAGAAGATACTCCATAAAACTCCTTACACTGAATCAGACTCATTGAGTGAATGCCAACACACCTACAAGGTGGGGCAGCACCTTTTTATACCCCCCAGATATTAGCACTTATCACCACTAGTTCCGCTCAGTTGTCAATCATAGCAGGAGGACCATCAAGTGCGATGGGTCATGACAGGAGCCCCCTTTCTAGAGCCGACTCCCAGCAACCAAAGAGAAGAGGGATGACGCCAGAGAAAATCAGTGACCAGCGATCAGCAGTGGCCCCCAAGGGTCCTCCAGCCTAGTCCACAAGGTACTCCCAACCCCTACCGCAGTGTGGGACATCCAAGAGCCTGGAAGCCATGTAGTGCACCTGTCCATTCTAGGGGGGAGAAGGCAGAGGTGGTTGAGGATGCAAAGGTGAAATAATGAAGGGATTGAGTAGCAAGGCATGGAAGACAGGATGGATTTTCATGGAAGGGGGTAGGTACAAATGCTATGTGATATGAGACAGGACTCTAAAGGGACCAGTGTACTTGGGGGAAGGTTTCCTGGAGTCTGCATGCAGAGGTATTTCCCTGGTGGAGAGCCAAACCCAATTTCCAACATAGAAGAGCCTGGCCAGGTGTCTTCAGGAATCAGCCTGCCATTTCATGGCCTGGTTGGATCGGGAGAGCCAATCCCTAGCCATGACTACCAGGAGGCAGATGTTTCTCTTGGACAAGGGCAGGCCGGTGACAAAGTCAAGGATGAGATCCATCTTTATGCTCTCAACAAACTGAAGTCTGTTTCTGTGATAAGTCTCACTGATCAGAGGTTTAAGACTACACAGCTGTTAAGTCCCTTGAGTTCCTTCACACTGTGTGTGTTGAGATGTTCTTACTGTCACTGTAGAACAGCCCTGACTTCTGCTGTTGTTTTTTACAATTTGATTTTACCAAACATTTAAGTGATCCATGTAAGTGAAACATTTAAGAAAGAGTGTTGTTTAAGTAATGAAGCAACTTACTGCATCAGTGAGGGTTCAATAACTTATTGCCGCTGAAACATAATAATGCTGCAGTAATGATCCGATGGGAGCCTCTTACCTGTTATTCAATCCAGGTGGCGGTAACCAGGTGAGGAGTACAAAGACAAGTGTGTCTTGCCGACAGTGAAGTGTCATTCACTGGTGGGGGGAGTTTCATGGTTTGGGGCTGCATGAGTGATGCTGGCACTGGGAGCTACACTTCACTGAGGGAACCATGAATAACAACATGTACTGTGACTGAAGCGGAGCCTGATCCCCTCCCTTCAGAAACTGGGCCGCAGGGCAGTGTTCCAACATGATAACGACCCCAAACTCACCTCCAAGATGACCACTGCCTCACTAAAGAAACTGAGGGTGAAGGTGCTGGACTGGCCAAGCATGTCTTCAGACCTGTACCCTATTCAGCATCTGTGGGGCTTCCTCAAACAGAAGGTGGAAGAGAGCGAGGTCTCTAACATCCACCAGCTCCGTGATCATCATGGAGGAGCGGAAGAGAATTCCAGTGGTGACCTGTGAAGCTCTAGTGAGCTCCATGCCCAAGAGAGTTCAGGCAGTGCTGGAAAATACTGGTGGCCTCAAAAAATATTGACACTTTGGGCACAATGTGGAAATTTTTTACTCAGGGGTGAACTCACTTTTGTTGCCAGTGGTTTAGATATGAATGGCTGTGTGTTGAGTTATTTTGAGTTGAGTTATTTATCCCACATCAATAGGCATTTTATACAGCTCTTGACTGACTGAGCATTCAGGAGGAGGGAGAAAAAAAATTGGCTCAAGGCAATGGCTAACAGAGTCAGGAAAAAAAGACAAAAAAGAAGAATACAACCTTGTTTGATGCAGGGGTGTGCACTGAAGAGAATACAAGACACATATTTGTCTTGTAAGTATTTAACAGTGTCAGGTTTGTAATGTGAATCAACAATAATGATAAAAAGTCCTTCATGTTTTTCTTCACCACATGAGCTGCATCACTGTGGGGTTTGATCAGATGTCAGAATCATGTTGTAGATCAGAATGAATAGAGAAGGTGAAAGAAGGCGGAGTCACAGGAGAGGTAATAATGACTCTCTGGGTGAGATTCAGTCTTGTGATGGACAATGAAGATGTTTAAAGCTTGTTTCTCAATGTCTGTTTGAAATGAGGGGGACATGTTGTCTTACAGATTATACGGAGTCATAGTCCTTGATGCCAACAGCTTTAATGTCCCACCAATGTCAAAATCAAAACTGCACCCTTGTCTTTGCCAACCTTGCCAACTGATCATCCCCCAACAAGCACATACATCTGAAAGTAAAAGTAAAAAAAGAAGAAGAAATACAGACACTGAGTAGTGCAGACACAGAGCGAGAGACTGATCTTAGAGTGACACACTTAGAGGGACACACTTCTAGTAAAGGTAAGAGAACAAAATTCTTTCACTCTGGAGGTAAAGTTTAATAGTCTCTAATGGTGTTTAGCAAATCACAAGTTTTCACACAAGTCCTAAACGTAAATGTAAGAGTTAAAGTAAAAGTTAAAAAATTTATATTTATTAACTTATATATTGAGCTAAAATTACCCAAAAGATCTGTTTGGGGGGAAAAGTATGGGATCCTCTAGTATAAGAACTGAAAGGTAAATTATAATCAAGCGTATCTAGAGATGGGCCTTGTTAATCTGAGTTAGAACTCTCGTTTTTAGTCCCTGTGTGTCGTTGTGGCTTGGCTTTCATTTCGTGTGTATGTACTGGTCACTGTGCTTATGGGTTTACCATCCTGGAGGAGAACATCCCCAGAGTCTCCAACATTCGAAGTGATTAGCTGCACTGACCCCTTGGCTTTGTCTATCTGTACAAATAGACAAATTAGCAGCTGCTAGCTGCCTGAACCTTTAAGCAGTGGCTAGCTGGTGGTGAGGATGGAGGAAGGGAGGCTCTTCTCAGCCTGTGCAATAAATAAAGGTGCTGCTGGGTGCTCACCTCTCTTTTATGTGAACACCAAGAAACTTGGTGCTCTGGACCATCTCCATTGGTGAGCTGTTGATGTTCAGTGGAGAGTGGTCACGACATGGTCTCCTGAAGTCAACAACCATCTCTTTAGTTTTGTCCACATTAGGAGAGAGGTTGTTTCTGCACCAGTCCATCAGCTGTTGTACCTTCTCTCTGTATGTGTCATCATCAATTGAGCAGTTTGGACAATACACATGCTGCAGGGAGTCCCGTGAGGGTGAGAGTTAGGCCTTTATGTGCCTTATGACCAGCCTCTCAAAGCCTCTCGAAGCACTTCAGGATGACAGGTATGAGTGTGACAGGATGATAGTCATTGAGGCAAAACACAGATGACTTCTTCAGAGATGGTCCGAGGTGTTGGCGGGGCTCCGATCTGTACATGCTGGCGATGTTCGTGTAAACATAGTCCAGCACGTTCTTGAGATTTGCATGGTTGAAATCTCTAGCGACAATGAACAGTCACTCCGGTAGTGAGTTTTGGAGCTTGCAGATACTCTATACAGTTCAGCCATCGCACTGTTAGCATTAGCCTCTCTGCATTTTGACATATTGACTAAATACTTTGTAAAGTTAAAAAACACCTAATCTTCCTCTTGCACCCTGAAGACTGGTGTGCCCCAAGGTTGTGGGTTTGAGTCCTCTGCATCTGCATCATTGTAGACTTCAGATGAGTTAGTTGATACTCACACACTCCTATCTACACCAGAGCCCACATTTCTGATCTCACCTGGTTCCTGAACACTTTGATCCTGATTCAAAAAAGCAGTCATTTCAATATCATATATTTTTTTTTATCTTCATTTCACAGAAAGGAACATGGGATCAAGTATACCCAAACCAGGTGAGTTTAAATTAATTTATATAAATATTCTGATTACAATTCAATCACCAATTTACTTAAATATTTAAGCCCATTTCTTGTTCTGACCTAATTGCTCTAATTGATCACTACTTTATTCTTCTTCTTCTTCTTCTTCTTCTTATAGCTGTTCCCATTAGGAGTCTAGACTCTAGACAGCAGCTCCGTCCTCAATTTCATTCTCCTGATATATTCCTCGTCTCTCCTGTGCACATGTCCAAACCAGCACAATCTCACTTCTCTCTTCTCTGTTGTTGTCCCTCCTGATGCAAATGCCTGTTTATTCATCAGTGCCACTGTCTCCAGCTTGTATAGCATAGTTGGTCTGTCAAATGTGGGGTGTTTTGGGTACGCTAGAGGGCGCTCTCTGTCACGTATGAGGTGTTTTGGGCATGCTAGAGGGCGCTCTCTATCACATATGAGGTGTTTGTCACATGAGGTGCTTTAGGTACGCTAGAGGGCGCTCTATTCTGACTGAGCACACCTGAGCTCATGAAGGCACAGGTGTGCCTCATTGGGGGCTGACTATTTAAGCCCCAATGAGTCAGAACAGAGCGCGGCTCATTAGTTAGGCTAAGCCTACATGCAATGGTGGTATTTGGTTGTGGTTTTAGTGTTTAGTGACTTGGTATCTTGATTATAGACTGCAGTTCCTTGGCACTTGGGTTTGGATTAGAACTGCAGTCCTTGTTTCTTGTTTTTTGTAACTGTGAATAATAAAACTTCCGAACTCCTAAGTTCCGAACTCCTGGCTCCGCACTGGCGTCCTTCCGGCACCCCGCCACCGTTACAGAAATGAGCCGCCAAGACCGGGACGCCAGGAGCTGTGAGGAGTGGCTGGAGGAGCTAGAGCGAGCACTGGGAGCCCAGATTGAGGCCCTCCGAGCAGGGCTGCCCCTGTGGCAGCCGGGGCGTTGCGAGCGGAGTGGTGAAATGCAGAGAGTCACCGCCACTGAGCTCTCGCGGCACCTGGACCTGCTGGATCGCTCAATCCAGCTCGCTCCAGCTCGCTGGAGTTCGGCGAACGGCTGAAGGAGTGCGGTCGAGCGGAGAGGGCGGTACGGGCCGTTGTAGAGGTAATGTCATTGGGGCGACCCCTCGAGGAAGAGGCTTCGTTTGCGCCCCTTTCTTTACCGGCTCCTGCTCTCCACCAACCACAACGCTGGATATCGGCGGAAACCGCCTCCTTCACCGATCACAGCGGTCCGTCCGCGGAGACAGCGCTGTGCACCAATCACAGCGATCCGTCCGCGGAGACCCCGCCCTATGTGAAACACGGTCAGAAGGTAAAAACCCAGCAAAAACAAAGAAAAAAGGGGCGATTCCTCGAGGAAGAGGCTTCGTTCGCGCCCCTTTCTTTACTGGCTCCTGCTCTCCACCAACCACAACACTGGATATCGGTGGAACTCGCCTCCTCCACCGATCACAGCGATCCGTCCGCTGAGACCCCGCCCTATGTAAAACATGGTCAGAAGAAGGTGAAAACCCAGCGAAAACGAAGAAAAAAGGGGCGATCCCTCGAG
Organism: Hepsetus odoe; assembly: GCA_017165825.1. Taxonomy (NCBI): domain Eukaryota; kingdom Metazoa; phylum Chordata; class Actinopteri; order Characiformes; family Hepsetidae; genus Hepsetus; species Hepsetus odoe. Next base: position 10,960 of record JABMDN010002702.1, read on the forward strand.
GAAGAGGCTTCGTTTGCACCCCTTTCTTTACCGGCTCCTGCTCTCCACCAACCGCAACGCTGGATATCGGTGGAACCCGCCTCCTTCACCAATCACAGCGCCCCGTCCACAAAGACAGCGCCGTGCTCCAATCACAGTGCCCCGTCTGCGAAAACAGCGCCGTGCTCCAATCACAGCGCCCCGTCCGCGAAGACAGCGCCGTGCTCCAATCACAGTGCCCCGTCCGCGAAGGAAGCGCCAAACAGAGGAGCCATGGTAAAGAATTCTCCCGGCACAGCTAATGGAGGCGTTATGGTAAAGAATTCTTCCTGCTCAGAGGAGCCGTTTCAGGTAAGAGAATTAACTTCGAGAATCCAGGAATTAGAACATGAACTACAGGAATCTCAGAAGGTCTGGCTGTCTGTTCTGGGTGCAGAGAGACAGAAAAAAAACATTTTAGTTGAGCAGCTCCAGGAAATGGAGGCTGAGCTCCTCACCAAGGATCAAGAAATCAGTACACGAAGTCTGGATCTGGCCGCCTTGAAAACAAAGTGTAAAAAGTTGGAGGATGACAACGCCTCTCTTCGGGCTGTTACACACCAGCTGCAGGTGAGCCACCAGTTTCAAGTACATTCCCTGCAGGAGGAACTAGCTACAGTAAATGGGGAACTTCAGGAAAAGCGGGCTAGGAACCTAGAACGTGGGAACACAGCCAGCGTGAATAGCAATAACACAGTGGGAATAAACGCTTCCTGCATCCTTCAACCGGGGAGGTCGACCAAGAAGGCCCTTCGCAGCGAGGAAAGTGGCATCAAGGAGTCGACCCCCAAACCCAGCACCACTAACCAGTCTGCTGCACAGGAGAAGGAGCAGCTCCAGGTTAGTGGGAAGTTTAGCAAGAAAGTTCGAGTACCGATGAAAATCGAACATGAGGCTGCAGTAACCCTTCAGGCGCAGGTGAGGAAACACATGAACAGAAAGTACTACCTGAAGCTACTGTGGGCAGCCAAGATTGTTCAACGATATTACAGAGCTAACAAGATGCTGAAGCAAGAAATTAAGTCTTTGAAGGAGAAAAAGATGGCTGCTGTTGTTCTGCAAGCTGCATTCCGAGGGATGAAGACCAGACAGACTCTGAAACAGAAGCACCAGGCTGCCACTGCGATACAATGTGCTTACAGGGCTCACTGTGCTCGGACATGATATTTATGCATCAAACATACTGTTGTTGCAATCCAGCTGAGGTATTGTTCCACACTCGATGCCAGAAAACAGAGAGAGGAATTTTTGAATTTGCGCTCTGCTGCAATGTTCCTGCCTGCTTCAGAGGTCAGCGGGTCAGAAAGGAGGTGATCCTGCACCATCAGGCAGCTTCCCTGATTCAGGCTGTGTTCAGAAGACACAGGGAAGTAGTAAGGTACCAGGCCATAAGGGTGGCAGCCATCAGCATTCAAAGACATTATCGGTCCTACATTAAGGGTAAATTCGAACATGAAAGATTCCAGGTGTTGAGAAGGTCTGCGATACGCATCCAGGGGACTTTTAGAGGTTATTCGGTTCGAAAGAAGGTTTATGCTATGCACAAAGCTGCTACCATTATTCAGGCTGCAGTGAGAGTGCGCCAGCAAAGATCTGTCTTCAAGAGACAACGCTGGGCAACAAGTGTTCATCAGAGGAGGTTCGGAAGGTGGAGACTTGGACTTCAATGAAGACAGAGGTATCAGAAGTTTAAACATGTTGCAATTCGCTTGCCAAAGTCATTCAGAGGAAAGCAGGTGAGGGATCTGGCCATACGGATCAGAGCGGTGAGGACAATCCAATCCCCCCTCGGTGGTGAACAGATCAGCTGCAATGTACGGATCGCTGAACAGGAGGAGTTGCTGACAGAACTCCAGCAGCTGGCCGAAAAAGCCTCTATGCCACAGGTGCATCCCTCGGTCACGAACGAAGGGTTGAGGCACAGGGAAGGGAGCACCTGTCTGCTTTCACAGCTGGAGGGGACCAAGGGACCCTTGTCCAGTCATCAAGGGGAGATCAACGCCAGGGAAACAGAAGGAAAAGAAAAAGCTCTAGCTCAAGACAAAGGTGAGCGTCATGGAAAGAGCAGCAAATTCAGAGAAGAGAGAGAGGTCTCCAGAATAAAGGTACAAGCTGTGA
>JABMDN010002852.1:0-10006 GCA_017165825.1 Hepsetus odoe
ACACACACACACACACACACACACACACACACACACACACACACACATATATATATATATAGTTGTGTATATAGTTAGGTTAGTGGCTAGGATATTGGAAAGATATGGTGAGATATGGGACAATTAATTTAAAATAATTTAAATAACTTTATTTATGTATGTATATATGAATAGAATAAAGCAACACAAAAACTTTATTTTAGTATATTTAATTGTGTAACGTGTGCCATGGGTCAAGTAAGTTCAATACATTACTTCTTTCATTGTGGAGATCCACATGTTCACCATTGCCTGTTTCCACTCCAGATGGGGGTAATTGTCATTTGATTGACATTTTCAGTAGTGACACGAAAAAACACAGTGCTAGGCTACAAAAGCTCTTAAGCTGTAATATCAAGTACTTTCAACCGTTCCCCTCCTTTTTTATTTTCCTTTCTCCCTCATTTCCTTGTCTTTCATCCCAGAGGCCTCTCATTTATCACACCCTAATGGACTTGAGGATGTTTTAGTGAGGCTGATCGCCGCTTGGCAGTGAGGGTCTTAAGATGAGGGCCAACTGGAACTGATATTCAGTTTTCGGAAGTGGATCTTTCATGCTGAATATTTCAAAATGTTGATTTGAATGCCAGTGGGATTCCGAGGATCCTCGTTTGAAAGGCAAGTGTGTTCAAGGCGATTTATTGTTGCTTTTCTTCCGGGCAGCCTCTTTTGCGCACAAAGGCAAAATGCCACAAAACCATACACCCATATGGACAATTGCATTGCACACATTCCCACAGTGAATGACTGGTGCATTTCTTTGCCTTTCTTCTGTAACTTTTGATTTTGTAAAATCTGATTGTCATAATGTCTTAAAACAAAGGCAGTGATTTGTTATAGCATTGGCATCGTTAATTATACTGTGAATGTGATTGGTGGAAACTTTGGTGGTTTATTTCTGGCAGTGATGGACGTTTCTATGAGTCATACAGATAAGCCAGAACACAGGAGTTTGAGTGTTTTCAGAACTGAAAACAGAACATGGAAGCACACACTCTATATTGTATTCCTGACTTTGTAAGGTATTTCCATTGACTTTTTCATTACTGTTGGTCATTGGTTCCCAACCTTGGTCCTGAAGCCTACCTGCCTTGCACATTTTAGTGTTTTCCTGTTCTGACACAGCCACTTCAACCCAGGAAAGGCTTATTAATTAGTTTATTAAGTGGATCAAGTGTGTTAGAAGCAGGAAAAAACACTAAAATTGTCAGGAGACCTCACAGATTAGGGTTGGAAACCTATGCTGTAACTAATACACCAGGAAGAGCACTAGTTAAAATTGCCCAAATTAAATCTTTCAGCATTTTTATGCAATTAGGTTATGTAAATGATTTAATTTAAATAGATTTTTATTATGGAAACCAGCCAAATATCTCAACAACAACAACAATATGTTCGTGTTTTCCATCAGCCTGGGGTTCCCACAAAGAGTAAAAGAGCTAAATAGAAGGCCACACGCAAATGCGGACATACACGCACTTGGGAGATTCCCTTACATGCCAAAGCCTAACCTCAGATAGTAAAAGAACAAGAACATTGAACAATTTCTTATATTTGCCATTTTCAATGAACCACTACACTTTGAATAGTTGTGGTATGAAATTTAGAAGAAAAGAGGGGTAAGAGAGCAAAATCTAAGTCCAATAAGTACAACTGCACTAATCCTTTGGAGACTCCAGTGTTCTTTGGGATGCGACGGAAATGAGTTTTGAATTATTGGAATATGAGATTTATCTGAGCAAGGTGATGAAAGGTTATGACATAATTTAAAAACCTTTATCCCAAATATTGTTCCATCAAATCAAACTGGAATGCATAAAGGCTTGAGTGGTTTTAGTGGGGATTTAGAAGGAGGCGGTCAGCAGAAGGTCATGCCTGGGGCCTCTACGGCGCCGTGGTTACCAAAAGCATCATGACATCATGGCCCCAAGGTTTGTTCCATGAGCTGCAGTCAAGATGTAGTGGGAACGATACAAGAATGATGGCCACACACATCAGAACCACAGAGCTCCCCCTAAACTCATTAAGGTTAGGGGAAGCAACAGAGAGATTTGGAAGGAATCTAACACATTATGAAACTGTCCGCTTTCACAAATATCTTCTCTGTTCAAGCACTTAAGATTCAAAGATAGCTTTTGGAGGCTCTGAGTCATTGAATCAGGTCAAAATGGTTTATTTTGGTTTGTTAGGTGATATATATGTAGATATAAACACACACACATATATTAGAATGACACGCCTATATTGTATCTGCACTCTGTCCATTTAATTTGTGTCAAACTTTTACAATTACAGAATGAAGTCCATCCGTCTCATCCATTAGCCGCTTAACCTTGTTCATCAATGGTCAGGACCACCAGTGAGCAGGTATAATTTAGGTAATGGATCATTTCATAAAAGCATAGTATTTAATAAATTGGTCACACACAGTAGTGCCCCCAGAGTATTTAAACACCAGAGTCATTGCTGGACTGAACAGTCCACCAACCAAAAATATCCAGCCAACAGCATCCTGTGTCTGACCACTGAGGATCCAGAGGATGGCCAATACAAGTTGAGCAGCTTCAGATGGACTGTCATCAATAACTTTACATCTGCAAGGTGAACCAAAGGGCTAATGTTTATTATAAGCTCCAGAAGCAATGCTGTGCAGCATGGCGCGCACACACACACACAAAACACATATCACTACCAGGTTAGTGTCACTGTGCTGAGAAAGCTCCACCAATAAATTATTGCCTGCTCACCTGGTGGTCCTGTTGGGTTCATGACCATTTATGAATGAGGAGAAAGGGGACAAGAAATCATTTATTACATGTCAAGTATAAAACACCTTTTATAGTCTCCGTATCTGTGTGTGCTAGCAAAAAATGCAACATTACCTTAATGCAGTGACAGTGTGATGTACCCCCCTGTGTCACCATAAGTGACTCCAAATTATTCACTGTTTGTAATGTTAAAACTCAAATAGTTTAATTACTAAAATATTATTTCAGGCAGGTTTAAGTCCCCACAGACACACTGTAAATGGTCATTAAAGTGTGTTAGCTGTCACAGCGCTCTGCTCGGCTCTGGATGAGGGTTGGCCTTTAAAGCCCCACTGAGCTAGAGCAGCGTGTCGGTCATTGATAGTCTGTATATATCAATGCTTCTTCGTATTTTGTGTTCCTGTGCACACTGATGTTAGTAAAGTTTTAAGTTCTATAATGACTTCTCGGATCTGGACTGATATCCAGACCACGACACCACTACACCGTTACATTAGCTGGTTTCTTGGTGTAGTAAATTATCACGATTCATGCTGGAGTAGCAGTTTAACACAAGCAGGCCTCCGCATATTACCATAAAAGAGAACTTAAATGCCTTTTGCACAAAATAAGCAAAGTGTTCTTACAGTAAGTCTGAATAACCCACTTTGAAAGGAATGCAAGCAAATACTAGCTCATGATTAGAGCTATCATCTGGTAGGCTAATGATAAGGAGGTTTACTTGTAATATTGCTCAATTCTGTCTGGCTGATAAAAAGGACATATAGAGAATCTCACAGCAAGCATTTACATCAAATATGGACCATCTTGAAGTATTTATTGCCAAGCTAGGAACTTTATCACATACATATGTTTCATTGTTTATCTTATGAAATTCCACAATAACTTGTGAGGAGTCTTTCCATTGCTGTAAATTATTCCATTTTGACTCTATCATTGAAATGAGATGAGATGAATGAAGGCATGCCAAACATGCCTGACACTAAAGTGTACCCTAGAGCTACTGTAATGTTTATGTACTTTCCAGGGGAGGTCAACATGCACAAATCCTTTACTCATGAACATATATTGTGTAAAATATTACTAAAGTAAAAGTCCAGGATCTTAAATGCCTGCACAGTAATCAAGTATTAAAAACCATTTTCATTTAGTTTAAAGTTGCGATTTTAGCAGGTTAAATTAATGAATCTGTATGTTTTAATAAATATTGGACTTGGAGCCAATTATTCGTCTGATTAGCTTTCATTGTTTATGTGCAGTCATAGTTAAAAAAAATACTTGTTTCATGAATATTAATGTAACGTTCTTATTTCCAGTGCTATGTATCATTCTCATTTTCTGGTAGATGTCATGGTATCCCATCATTCATCATTAAACATCTAATCTGATCAGCAAAAGGCCAATAAGTGAACTTAATTAGTGGTATGAGGGGTAGCGGTGGCCTAGTGGTTAGGGCGTCAGCCACATGATCGGAGGATCGGGGGTTCGAACCCCTTCCCAATGGGTTGCCCTGAGGTACCCTTGATCAAGGTGCCATCCCCGTCCTGCTCCTCCCTGCGATGGACTGGCGACCTGTCCAGGGTGCGTCCCCCGTCCTCGCCCTGTGTGCGCTGGGTTGGACACCAGCGCGACCCTGTTTGGGACAAGTGGCAGATGATGGAATTACTGGTATGTTTTATGAAATTCTCTTTCTCTCTCTCTCTCTCTCTCTCTCTCTCTCTCTCTCTATCTATCTATCTATCTATCTAATTCTTACTCAGTTCATATGCCATTTACTACCTGAACAAATTCATTTTACTTTATGACATCACATTGAAATCCAGTCATCAGTGTGGAGTTGATCTTTCAAGGTGGAAAAAAGTTTTGAAAAGGCATTCCACAAGATCTTTGAGTATGTCTGTGGGAATGCTTCAGAGAGCATTTGTGAGCACACTCATTGATGGTAGATGAGAAGGCCTGGCTGGCAATCTGAACATAACTGAACATGTACTTGCCATCATGATGTTGCTGTAGAACGAAGATGCTGCTGTGGAACAGAAAATCAGTTCAGTATACTAGTATCAACTTTTCTCCAAAGACAAAGCCTTTACTGCTGGAAATCATGGTTTTAGTTATGAATGAAGCCTTTTCATAGGTATGCGGCGATTGTGCAGCACACAAGCTTTCCCAAGTTCTGAAATGCCATTTCCAGATTAGGTAACACTTTGTTATGCTGCATAGTGAAGCTCTTGGATCCCAAACTGTGGCATGGAGCAGCACCTTTGAGGAACACCATGGACCATGTTTCCATTAGCTTTAGTATTAGACTTCTGGCTACAATGTGCTCCCCCCCAACACACACACACACACACATACCACCACCACCACCTCTCTCTTTCATTTCTTTCACTCATTTTTTTCCTTCCTCTTGGCAGCATCGGTGATAATGAGCAGAGCCATCCCACCACAGAGAAGAAAATCAAATAAAAGCAAAATGACAAATTCGCCCCGCGGGTGCCAGTAGAAACAGAGCAGCCTGTCTGAAAATGCCAGTGTGCATACACACACACACACACACACACACAGTACAGGGCGGAACCGCAGTGCATGGACCCCTTGCTGTGCAGCCGGATCTAACCACCAGCTGTACTAACACTATACTAAATCTGTGTGTGTGTGGCATATAAAAAAACAGTAAAAAGAGTGTCCAAATGTGTTAAAAATGAGTACACAGGAGTGAAAGAGTGAGCAAAATATCACCTGGCATGAATGCTGATTGCAGCTGACTGGGTTTTCACATATAGTCAAAATTCCCAATGCGAGGACATGTCCAACTAGGACAATAACGAGTATCCATGGCAGTGAAATAGCAAATGTGTTTACATATGAGGTATGTTTATGCAAGCCTATGTGTGTGTACTTTGAGTTACAGGCTCTGTAGTGGCACACAGTCCTGCCAATTCCACCTTAGTGCCCGAAGCCTTGGCCTGCTAAAAGCCCACCACATACCAGCTACATTCTAGGAGCATAACAGCCCAAACCCATATGAACACATTTGGAATTCCTTGTCACGCTTGCCCGTACAAACACGAGAGGCTTTAGCGCTGAGTGGGTCCGTAAAATATTGAGCATCAGCAAATTTCTCCATGTTTTTTCTCTGCCTCTGCTTCTCCAAGGCTTGCCATTCAAAAAATTGCATTCCCTTCTTCTCTGGGGCATCTCCAACTGGTCCCCATATTTCTGGGACAGGCTTTGAAAGCATTCTTCTCCCACCCAAATGATGCCCATTTACATCTTGCATTCCCAAGGCTGAGCCCAGATGTGCCACATGTCCTGAATTAATGAGCTTGGTGACATATATGACATTTTGTGCATGTGTTATATGAGCATATGTGTAGGTTAGGATGTTCAAATGTAAGCAAGTTCAAATTCTAAGTGTGATGTTTTTTTTTATTGAATCGCTCTCTCTCTCTGTTTAATTTCTTACAGGTGGTTAAAAAAAAATGGCAAGATAGATGGAATACAATGTCAGCCAACACATGTTTAAATCATTCGTAATTCGCACAGTAAAAAAGGCAGTGATTGCTATGTGGACAGGTTTGTGAATCATTCTGCGTCACTTGTTCATGAGCCTTTTTGCTAACGTACTCAAAACCACCACACACTAGAATCTAAATGATCTTGAGTTAAAACTACAGCCTAGATAACCCAGGTTCTCGTGTTATGAAACAAAGATGGATTTTCTAAGGGGAAAAAAGTGCTCCTGCCCAGTAAAGTAACAAAATGTCTATATATTTGTTAAAAACATATTTGAATATGTCCAAATGGATATTTTCTGCATATAATCACAACTTCTATTAACGTGGAATACTTTATGTGGCATATAAATTAATACCACCAGTCTTTTGCAGACATATTAATAATTAATGTGTCACATTTTCAAAAAAAGATATAAAGATATATAGATATAAATCATGTAAAATTATTTGTTGTGTTGTGTTAGAACCAATACATGTAGTTTTAAAATATAGCAATTATTTTTATAGCATTACACACACTGACATTACATACACAGACTAATTGCTGCAGCTAGAATGCAACTTTGTTTTTGCAAAAAAAAGAAAAAACTACACAAGAACAGTTTTTAACTGAATCAATATTCGTTAATGTAAAAAAAGTTATTGTGGACAGTGAAACTAGTTATTTTTTCAAATAAAGCAAACAATTATTTTAAAGAAATCACAAAAATGGAAATTAAAAAAATGCTGTTGATGCATGTGAGATTATGGATTCTGGTGAGCGCAGCTGCAAAGTAAAAGCTTCAAAAAGTTAATACTTCTGCCTTTGGATTCTTCTTTGAAATGATCAGTTATTTGTTTTTTGTTGTTTTTTTAATGTTTGTTCCTCAAAAAGCAAAATGCATAATATGCCTTAGAAGTAGTGTTACTTACATCTTTGAAATAATAATTTAAGAAAAATACTAAAATCATTCAAAAACTCACAAACAAATAGACTATTTCTGAGTATCTATATCTGGTCTGGAACTTAATCCGTCATCTGTCGGCTTCTACAACGTCATCAACATTTATGAAGCAGTCCAGATGCTCTCATCAACATTAGTGTGAAGGAACTAAGCAAAAAAGGGGGAGCGTCTCAATGTGAATGACAAAACGGAAAAAACTTGATATGCCTGAGCAGAAATGAGCACAATATGATTTTAAAATCAAGGCACAAATCCACTAAATGTGACGTCCTGTCTCTACCTAAGTGTGTACATTCAGAACCTTGTGAAAGTGTTCAAGCCACATGAACTTGATCTGCATCGTTGTGATTTTTTATCGGCTCATCAGCTCTTCTACAAAGCAAAAAGAAGTTGAACTAAGTGAGAAAGTTAGGCTACTGATAAAGAAAGTGTGTTTTTTTTTCACTTTGATACCCTGCTTTCCACCCTGTGAGAGCAGCGATAGGATCCAGCACTGCCCATGATCCTAATTAGGACAAGCAGCTAAGAAAATGAGTGAGTGAGAGAAATTGGATTTTTTTGGGCAGTGAGGTTATGTTAAACTTGATTTCAGTGCAGGGTGTTTTTGAAAATATAAAATTCAACAATTCAGATACAACTATAAACTCACCACCAATTATAAAACAAGCTTTGCAAATAAGCAAAGAATACGCTTTGAAAAGGGACTAAATAAGAATAGAGCTCTGTGCTACAAGGAGCTGCGGTGGGAAGGGATGTTTTGCTCTACAGAGTTCCTATCAGCACACTGCTCCCACACCTGGCTGAGCCGCCACACTCTTCATGCTCGGAGCTGAATACAGCGAGCACCCACTGAGAGTCTGGTAAGAGGTGAGGGATGAGGTGAAATATTAAGTGTGTGTGTATTTCTGTGGATGTGTTTGTGTGTTTTATAGACAAAAAGAGAAACCTGTTAGGCTACTGATTTCTTTTCATGGCTGCTGTGGGAGAAATATGAAAAGGTAAGTATAGAGGTATAAATCATTCCCTAAAGGGGTTAACTTGCTTGTTAAACTGCCTTAAACAGTACTGTTACAGGCTTTCAGCAGCACTGCAAGTGCAGCATGGCTTGTGAATCAATGAACAGCTGCAAAAAAAAACCCCTCAAGAGATACATATTGACCTTCTATTCAGTGACTCACACACACACACACACATACTCACACACACAAACAAAGGTGTAGAAGACCTTGTAAAGCCAAATCGCATGAGAGCCATATTGCATATGAACCATATATACATATATGTATGTATTTAAGCATCATAAACATTGTGAGATATTCTTTGAATGCTACATACAGTACTGTGCAAAAGTTTTAGGCAGGTGTGGAAAAAATGCTGTAAACAAAGAATGCTTTCAAAAATGGAAGTGTTAATCATTTATTTTCATCAATATACAAAATGCAAAGTGAGTGAACAAAAGAAAAATCTAAATCAAATCAATATTTGGTGTTACTACCTTTTGCCTTCAAACCAGCATCAATTCTTCTGGCCCCCACAGAGCTCTGATCTCAACATCATTGTGTCTGGGATTACATAAAGAGACAGAAGGATGTGAGGAAGCCTACATCCACAGAAGATCCGTGGTTAGTTCTGCAAGATTTTTGGAAGAACCTACCAGCCGAGTTCCTTCAAAAACTGTGTGCAAGTGTACCTAGAAGAATTGATGCTGTTTTGAAGGCAAAGGGTGGTCACACCAAATATTGATTTGATGTAGATTTCTCTTTTGTTCATTCACTGCATTTTGTTGATTGATGAAAATAAATGATTAACACTTCCATTTTTGAAAGCATTCTTTGTTTACAGCATTTTTTCCACACCTGCCTAAAACTTTTGCACAGTACTGTATAAACATATGTATATACATATAATATTGATTGCTTATCATTCAGATTTCTAGGATATAAAGTATATGTAGTAAAAATTCAAATTAGGGCATTTTCTTTCATTCTGAGAGCTGGTAAGGAAATACTTTGTAATGGAAACAACACTATGAAAAAGTCTTTAAATCAAGGGCTGATTGAGCAATAGATCAATGGGCTCCAGGAAAAGACAGAACATCTCTGGTGTAGATTAAACACACTTTCTACAGAACTAACTAATCTCCTTTCTCAAAACTGAAAGCTAAGAGCATAGTCACATCTGACTAAAAGGCTGCGCATGTGTGTGTATGTGTATTTTGTTTCTTTACTTAGATCAAATGTGGCCAAGATGTTAGAAAAAGGAAAATATGAACACTATGGTGTTGTGGCTGCTTGGCTGGACCTTGTGAGTGCTTTTTTGTGGAATAAATGTAGCTTTTAGTCGAGGTGAAAGAGCCAATTTTTAGATTTTTGGTGCCTGAGGTTAAATTTTTAGATTTAAGGTTTAAGTATACTAGGGTTAGCTACAGTACACCCTTAACAGGGAGTGTTCTTCAAAGTCCTTTTAGGTATAGAGTCAGTCAGACAGTCAGACAGTCAGTCAGACAGACAGACAGACAGACAGACAGACAGACAGACAGACAGACAGATAGATAGATAGATTTGAATACTTAAACGGACTGTTGCAAAGTGAGAAATGCTTTTAAAGGATGCCACAGTCTCAGAAAGTCAAATCTCAAAGTCTCAAAAAGTCACAGAAATACAAATATACGCGTATGTGTGCATGCATGCGTGTGTGTGTGTGTGTGTGTGTGTGTGTGTGTGTGTGTGTGTGTGTG
>JABMDN010002894.1:0-11218 GCA_017165825.1 Hepsetus odoe
CAGTCAGTCAGTCATTTTCTGCCGCTTGTCCCAAGAGGGGTCGCGGGGGAGTGCTGGAGTCCATCCCAGCTCACACAGGGCGAAGGACAGGGGACACACCCTGGACAGGTTGCCAGCCCATCACAGGGAATTACTAGTGAAACAAAATATCAACTTAAATATATCTAGTTTCAGAAACTGATTGTTGAAACAACAGGAATTGTGTTTTTGCATTACACAACAAGCTACATTCACTGAAATGTGAAATTGTTATACCTTGTGCAGCATGCATCTCTTTACAAACTGTTTTTTTTTTAAAAAAAACAATTTGTTAGAACATTCTTATGTCATTTTAAACATCAACTCTTATATATTGCACATTGCAAGCAAGGCCAAATATCTTGGTTAGTAATCTTTAAGTAAAATACTTCACATACTAAGTAACATGTATCGATAACCTTTCAATTAACAAAATAGCGTAAACTAGTAAAGTTATAACTGTATATTTTTGCTGCATAGTATCACACTGTGTGACTACTGGAAGTGGTGTTGACAAGATTATCTTTGGCATTGGCACAAAGTTAATTATTGAGACAAGTAAGTTGGTAATATTAAAATATTTCCCTTTTATGTTTATTGCATAATTTTTGCATAATTGAAAAGATAATATTCAGTATTTAAAACAAATCAAAAATGACTTTGAAAATTTTTTAAGTTTGGGTTAGTACTACATTAAACATACTTGGATCTTTTGTCAATTGCCATGTAAATTGCCATGCAGATATGTTTGTTAGTTAGCCTAATTGTTTTTATCTTAGTTTAAAACTGTGCTGATGGCTGATACAGAATGAATATCAATGCTTTCCAAAGGAATTAAACTCACCATAGCAAGTAATGATTCTTATTTATTCCTTAAAATGTAGGATAAAATATACTAGTAGAACTTGCTTTCTTAGAAAATATAAAAAAATAATAATTTGGCAACTCAAGCAACTGAGAGTTTTTGGTTATAGTAACCTATAAATATCTAGTGAGATTATCAATAAAACAATTTAGTATAATTTAATTTTGTGTACATTTATAGGAGATAGCTATAGATAGCATCAGATTATTAAAAAAGACTTCAACTCTTTGATTAAGCTGACTTCAAGCTATGGCTTGAAAAGAATTTATATAAAATACTGAGATGGAAAAAAGTTTAAATGATAATATAACTATATTGACTTTATCAATAAAATGTTTATGAAGGTACCAGAATAATTGCTTTAGGAAAAACCAATGTGTGACTAACACAGCTGGGAAAATCTATTTTGGCTCTGGAATAAAATTGACCATTGAAACAAGTAAGTGTTCTACAAGGACAATGTAAACAAGAAAGAGAACAATAAATGATTTTCTTTATTTTGCTGATAAGTTGGCCAAGAAATACACCTGACATACTTTAGAACATAAATATAACTTTTATAACTAATCAAAATAAGTCTTGAACATTTCTACCAAAGTAAAAGTGTTGCTTTACTAAAATAAAGCTTTTGGAGTGATAATTAAGTATATGTGAAAGTATTTAGAAAGAAACTAGCTCAATAAAACTGGTAACTGAGTTAGCATAACTGTATGTAAGGAATCAAAGTAATGCTTTGATAAATAAGATAAATGTGCGTGCTTCTCCTGGTCCAGTACATTTTGTTGCATTGTGTTTCAATGTGTGAATTCTGGTGTTGGAGTAAATAAGATTTTCTTTGGCTCTGGCACAAAGTTAATGGTTGAGACAAGTAAGATATTTATTTATAATAGATATTTTATATTCTTAATTTATATGTTCAAATGTTATCTGTAAAAATGCATATTACTGATTTAGTAGATTGGAAGTTAATCTTAACTTATTATATCAGGTACAGATATTTTACCTAATTATTTTTAACAATAAGCAAACAAATGGCAAGAATCTGGAAATAACATATCAATTACCTTTTCTGTATTTAAATTTAATGCATCATCAGATACTAATAAATTCTAAAGAAATATGAATCCATTGTGTATATAAATAGGTAGAAAGCCAGTAATTTTATTTAAAGGATAATTGCATAACACTCTGAGGCTCTTATTTGGTAAAGGGACTAAGATTATTTTACACACAAGTAAGTAAAAGTATGTTGATCTCACATTTCTGACCTATTCTATAGTTTACACATAAAGTTAATGAAACGTGTCAATTTAGATTATTACTTGATTTCATAAAATTATTGCTTAACGTTTGAATAGTGTGTGTCAATGACTGGCAATGTGAAAACTTATTTTGGCTCAGGAATGAAACTAACAGTTGAAACAAGTAAGTAAGTGCTATTTAGAGTTCTTTTTTTGAGGACATGTACCTCCTACTGAACTGGTCACTGAATCAAGCTGGTGTCCTGCAAGGAGAAATAATACTTATTAAACTAATTAAACTAAGAGTCAAAAATCATTTTAAGAAGAGTGTTTTCTATTAAAGTGTTCTTACAAGGTTAATTCCACACTACTATACAGTATGAAATGTTATACAATAATTTAATTTAATTAAACTCCCTGTCCACATCCAAAGAAAAAATATCTGTAAATTTAGTAATATAATGAAATATATCAAAGTAATGCTTTGATAAATAAGACAAGTGTCCATGTCTCTCCTGGTCCAGTACATTTTGTAGCATTGTTTTTCAATGTGTGAATTCTGGAGTGAAGATTTTCTTTGGTTCTGGCACAAAGTTAATGGTTGAGAGAAGTAAGTTATTTATTTATAATAGCTTTTTATATTATTAATCTATATGAACAAATGTTATCTGTAAAACTGTATTTAATTGATTTAGTAGATTGGAAGTAAAACTTATTATATCAGGTACAAATCTTTACCTAAGTATTTATAAAAATAAGCAAACAAATGGCGAGAAAATGAAAGTTACAAATCAATTACCTTTTCTGTATTTGAATTTAATGCATCTTCAAATACTATTAAGTTCTTAAGAAATATTAGTTCATTGCATATATAAATGTATAGAAAACCAGTAATATTATTTACAGGATAATTGCATAACCCTTTAACACTGTGTGACTAACACTCAGAGGCTCTTATTTGGTAATGGGACTAAGGTTATTGTACACACAAGTAAGTAAAAGTATGTTGATCTCAAATTTAGTCATATTGAAATTCACTTCTTTTGAAAGTCATTTTTTGTTGTTATAGTTGTTTAACACATTAAACAAATAGGAACAACTTTAAGAGCTATTATAATAGAGAACAACTTAAGGTAAGAATATCATGATACAGTAAATGTATGCTAATTTTGACAGAAATATTAATGAAAATCTAATTGAATACAATTAAATTCCTCTAATCTCTTCTCTCCAAAGGTAAATTGAATGGAGATTTTATATAAAAATTCAGATGGTCTCATAAACGTATAAATTAAATAAAAAATCATATGTAAAGAAAGAGACATACATAGATCACAATCTGTAACATCTGTTTTTTGTTGAGCTAAAATTAGATTTTTTTTTAAAATTAGAAGTTTTTTTTTTTTTGTTCTGCTGAATATTTAATAGTTGGGATTATTTGCTGGATAAATACTAAATACAACATTTAGAAGAGAAATTTTCAATCTGATATCGATTTCGTCTTATTCAACTTATTGCTCTGGGGAGAACTAGTGTGTGACTAACACTGGTGTCCAGAGAATCTATTTTGGTTCTGGAACAAGACTGACCATTGAATCACGTAAGTGTTCTCCAGAGACTATGAACTAAGTAACTAAATCTAAATATACTGATGAATTTTAACAAAATGTTCAGTTTACACTTTTTATTGTGTATATAGTTTTATTACTCAAGGGTCAGTACAGTGACTATTAACAATATTCGTCTGGGAGTATTTTTGCTAAATGGAATGTACTTGTAAGAGTTTTTGCTAAATAGAATGTATTAGTTTTAGGTGATTATCAGAAGCAAAAACTGATAAAATAGTACCTGTTCATTCAGAAACAATGCTTTGACAAAAGTAAAAGAAATTGACCAAATATTTTGGCCCTATAGATTCTTTTGCATAGTGCCTTAGTGAATGAATTCTAAAATTAAAAAGACTTTTTTGGGATTGGCACAAGGTTGGTGGCTGAAAAATTAAGTCAGTTAAGATATGCTGTGAACATTTTTTTTTTAAATCTCCATGTTACTTTATTGTAACTATCATAAATCTTAACAAAATGTAACATGTAAATAACCAAACACTTTCTTATTTAGAACAGATTATTTTATATAATAAGACTGTATTGACCCATTATATGGATTAATTGGACTTCAGAACAGTCCACTGATAATAAACTAATGTTAAAAGTTTCAAAATATCATTAAAAACAATTTAGTGTCAGATCTAATGTAAATTGATTATTTTCCCCACTGTTTTGTAGCTTTCAAAAAAACAGTGTTATATAAGAAATGTAACAAAATGAAAGAAAATTATTGTAAATATAGAAAATCTATCCATGAAAAATTGTGTTCAGGATAATAACAAAATATTACAAAACAGATAGATGAACAGTTTTTAATTTAACCCAAAATCTTTAAAATGCTCTATAACTACATGCATCTACATGGTAAAATATTACTCTATGTAAAATAAATCATTCATAAAACAAGTGAAACCTTTAAATGGCCATGTAAGATGTGCAATGTATTTGCTAAAGCTTTAAACACTGTGTGATGAATGCAAATAAGCTCATATTTGGTACAGGGACAAAAGTTGTTGTCCACACAAGTAAGTAGAATTTTATTTTGTTTAACTTGTTTAAGATGTTTAACACTGAACAGCTTCCAGAACTGTTATAACAATGGTTAACATATTATTTTTTTAATAAGACTGCACAGCATTTGCATTTGGCTTTATGACAAACCTACATAGACATTTAGAACAGCATATTCATACAAGCATCAGTTATCATTACATGTTCAGGGCTGATGAAAGAAGCATTTATGAAAGGTGCTAGCTGTTGTATGTTTATGGCAGCTGTCACATGGCCTATGTAGGTGTCATGTAGCCTTATGAATGCTGCCCTACCAAAAACAAACAAACCGTCAAACAAACAAATATGAGGTTATACAAATAGACCTTTTACAGAACTAAATACACTTTTATAAATAGACAAACATTACCATGATCAAATTGAGCTCCTTAGAATATTTCTTGCAAAACAGACAGATGTAATTGAATAATTAATACAAAATTAACCTAATTGCTACAGCATATATATGGCCAAATACTTTATCATTCAAATATATAATTCATAATAATTTCATTTACATTTTATATCAAAGTATTTGCCTACCTCTCTGACTATGATTTAGTATGACTCTAAACCTGTGTGTGACTAGCAGTGGAAGGGGAAGTTTAATATTTGGAAAAGGAACCAAACTGACAGTAACATCAGGTAATGTTATATTTTTAACTTTTCAGAAAAAAACACTATATCATTCACAGATCTCTCCACATGAACTTCAATGTAAAATATTTGGTAAAATAGTTAATCTTGTCTAATGTCATGGTTTAGTGACATCACAAAATGTAATTAATGCTAACACATTTATCAGATTAACTGGGATAAAGTTAATTAAATAATTTTTAATATTTTTAAATATTAAAAATATTTCTTGAACAAATATTTCATGAGAATTATTGCTAAGGCTCTTTACATTGTGTGACTGGCAGTGGAAATGTGAAATTATATTTTGGATCTGGAACTAAACTGACTGTTGGAAAAAGTAAGAAATCTTCTTCTTTGCGTTTTATAGACTATGGATAATATATGCATTTTTTTTTAGGACAGTTGATTGACTGATGCATAATATCACATTGTGCGTATATTGGTAGTGGAGTAATGTAATTAACTTTGGCTCATTTGGTTAGGATATTAAACTTTAACTTTTTAAACATTCATAGCTGTAATCCATAAACAACAAATATTTTTGTAATATTGAGACTTATTACTAAGGCTCAGCGTAGTGTGTGACTACTAGTGGAAACTGGAAAATGTCCTTTGGATCAGGCATAAAACTAGCTGTTGAAACAAGTAAGAATTTTCTCCCAAATGTGAATGTTTTCAATGTTTTACTATAAAAGTAGTATGAGAGAAATTAAATAATGGTTATTATTGAAAAGATAAAATTGTCAGATCAAAATAATACAATGTACACATTGCTATGCCTAAGGTATTGCTTAAGCATAGAAATATCCATGCATAACCTTCACATAAAATTACAAAAAAGCTATTTCCAGGCTGGTAAATTTTTCAAACATTTTAAAATATTTCTTGAAGGCAGTGATTTATTGCTAAGGCCCGTTAAATGGTGTGCTTGGCACTGGAGGCTTCAAAATCTATTTTGGACCTGCAACCAAACTAACTATTGAAAGAAGTAAGATTTTTCTTTGTTTGCTTTTAGAACTCACAGTACAGAATGAACTTACTTTGCTGTACAATATAAAGCATTTTGTAGGTTAAAAATGCACATTAGATGATTATTTGGTTATTTTAAATTATCTAATGATAATATCATTCCAATTTAAACAGTTTTGCAAAATGGTAACTGTACTTTCATTGGCGAAATAATATTGTCCTCTTCAGGTAGTACATTTTTAACATCACAGAGTTTGACTTTTGCAGGTTTAATTAGCAAGATTATCTATGGGTGTGGCACAAAATGTAAAATATTATGTGCATTAAAATTTTATTATTATTAAATTTTATAATATTAACATTTGTAGGACTAAATAAGTAAATTTAAAAACTAAAAATATGGCAGACGTTTTAGTTATATTACATTTTAGGATTATTAGAATTGTAAAACTATTTTATTAGTTGGAATGATTTTGCTAAGTGAAACATTTTGTATCAGGTATTGTCAAGTTTTTTCAACAAATTATCAGCTATGAGAATGTAAATGCCAGGTGTTAATTCATAGTTGTTATAAGGAAACAAAAAATATTTCCTGAATTTTATGAATTATTGCTAAGGCTCAGCACAATGTGTGACTAGTGGTGGGAACTGGAAAATCTATTTTGGATCTGGAATTAAACTGACTGTTGAAACCAGTAAGATTTTTCTATTCATATAACATCTTGCTAAAGTTAGAATATAATTTTCTATTACTACTCAAATAGAGTTAACTCTAATACTGTTTTGATTAATAAACAGCAGTGGCATTGTGGTTAGGGGCTAAGCCCCAGAATTGGAAGGTCATGGGTTTGAATCCCATCAGTAGGTTGCCCTGAGGTACTCTTGAGCAAGGTACCATCCCCATCACTGCTTCCCGGGCACTGAATATAGCTGCAACCTCTTGAACCTATGTGTATGGGTGAAAAGTAGAGGTTGCATTTACTTGTGTTACACCATGTGCTGTGCCATGTTTCACAATGACAAATAGTCACTGTCACTAAATATAACAGCCTATAAATTTTACATGTTTTGACTTGAAGATAATATAACTGATACATTTTTCTAATTACTTTTAAAGAAAGCAATAACAAGTGGCTAAAATATCTTAATCTAAAATATCTAAATGCCTAATGATGTAACTACTCTTACATTGTTAAAATGCTGCTCCTTTCTAGAGATTTTCTTTTAAGGTTCTTAATCAGTATTGTTGAGTCATGTTACTTTGCATGCAGTGATACATGTGTTTATCTCTCTTAGTTGAAAACTGTTAGTTTCTTTCATGCTATTAGTGTACGGCTGTTTTAATTTTGCCACTTTGTTGAAAGTGGTGACATAGTTCGAGTCCTGGACCAGTAGACTGCCCTGAAGTTCACCTGAGCAAAATTCCATCCCCGCTACTGCTCTCTAGGCACTGGAAATAGCTGCCCAATGCTGCATGGTGTATGGGCTACATGCAAAGAACGCATTTCTTTGTGATTTACAGAGAACTGAGTACTGTGTTGTGATGTGTGCTCACAATGACAAATAGCCACTTTCACTTTAGATGCATTTAGATAAAAGAATCGTCTCATACTATAGACTTGACACTACATTTAATTGTAATATATAAAAAGAATGTGACAAACATGGCATACATTTTTTAAAAATCTCTGTTTAATTCCGGTTATATTTGATTGGGACCACAAAACTCATACTTTTGTAGTGATAATATAGCAAAATCATGTTTGCTATGTTCTTTTACATACACCAAATATGATTTAATAGAATTTCGTCATGCCAAGTGCTGAGTTAATTAACAAAACGTAGTTTCTAAATATTGAAAGTTATTGCTAAGGTTTGGTACAGTGTGTGACTGGGAGTGGAAACAGGAAAATGTACTTTGGATATGGGATTAAATTGGCTGTTAAAACAAGTAAGAACATTTCCTATTATCTCACTTTATATTTCTAAGGTAAAAGTTTATGCATTAATAGAAATGTAGTCTCAATTATATTCTTCATGTCTGGTGTACTATATGAGACTTCAGAGTAATGGACAACAAAATTGATTGTCGAATCAAGTGTCCTACAAAGAAGGAAGAAGTATTACACAACATAAAATTTTAATTCAAGTCAGCCTAATGTCTTTATCATTTCCCCTCAATCCAGATATTGCTCTAGTTTAGTTCAGTGTGTGACAGGTTCTGGAAATCGAGCAATTTATTTTGGCTCTGGAACTAAACTGACTATTGAAACAGGCAAGTATGCAACATAATATAGAACACTGGTACTAGAGACAAGGTGTGTACAAATTTAAATTACAGTAAATAAATAAGTATCTAGATATGATGAATTTCATTTACAAATTAAAGCAAGTTTGAGATGTTAGTAGTATGTGACTAGCCTTGTGTGGCTTTAGCAAATGTATTTCAGGGGCATTTAATGCATCTGAAACTGTATAAATGCTAAAGGTTATATTAGGCACAGGTACAGGGTGGATAATTGAAACAAGTAAGATATGACCTTAAATAGCTTAAACATTTATTATGTATTGTGAGTTATACTTGTATGTGTGTAAATAAATAGGAAACTCTTTTGAAAATATAAAAAAAAAATGTTACATTTCTTTCTTAAACATTTTCAGTTGATGACATTAAAGACAATGAATTACGTATGGGCCAGCAAGCAAACTGAATAAATTGTTTGCAGATTTTGCTGAATCAATTTTTTAAATACAGAGATATAATTCAGAGAAAAATATATTATTTATTTGATAACACATTACTGTAGTATAGTTTTCATAGTATTTTTTACCTAGACATTTATAGACTTATTCCAAAAACAACAACCTCTGTGGTAAAACTGAACATTTACCTGACCTGTGATGTTTGTTGGAATAAACCCTTATAGATGATCTTGGTGATTTATGTCAAATGTCAAAAGATTTTTTTACGTGTTCTGTTTGTATTAGGGCATTGGTGGCCTAGTGGTTAGGCACCCTGGATCATAAGATCATGGGTTTGAATCCCTTACCAGTAGGTTGCCCTGAGTTACCCTTGAGCAAGGTACTGTCCCTGTCACTGCTCCCTGGGAGCTTTCAATAGCTGCCCCCTGCTGCATGTGTGTTTATGGGATAAATGCAGAGTAATGGAGCAGCAGTGGCCTAGCAATTAAGGAGTTTGCCCCAGAATCAGAAGGTTGTGGGTTCTAACCCCTTACCAGTAGGTTGCCCTGAGTTACCCTTGAGCAAGGTACTGTCCCTGTCACTGCTCCCTGGGTGCTTTCAATAGCTGCCCCCTACTACATGTGTTTGTGTGTATCTGAAATGCAGAGGGGTAATTTCGTTATGGTTCACTGTGTGCTGTGCTGTGTATTCACAATGATAAGAATTGTCACTTTCAGTAATGAATGCAATCCTTCAGAATAGTGTGTTGTTTTAATTCAAAACTGGGATTACAGAAAATTGTTGCTTGGCTGCGTGGCATGTTTTTGTTGGTCCGTATGGTACTGTGTGACTGCAGGACAAAAACTGATATTTGGGAAAGGAGCAAAGCTCACAGTTACAGCAGGTAGTGTTTTTTTTTTCAACAGGTATTTTACTACTTTACTTACTATTTTACTAATACTTTACAAATATTTTGTCTCTTTGGTTTGAGATTGCATTTAATAAGGTAGTTTTATTATATATATAATATATACAATATAAATAGATTTACTTTAAATTTAATTTAGCAAACATTAGGAAATTGAAATGCTTGATTAAAATCACTGGATGGCAATGTTATATACTTATTTTATATACTAAAACCTGAGGCACAATTAGATATACCAATGCCATCACATTTTGGCAAGGCTTTGTAATATTAAGTGATGTATTCCAAAGGGTATAAATTGATATTTGTGAAAATAACACAATTCCTTGTAATGTTAGGTTGTTTTTTTTCTTTTTTTCTTATTCCTTATTCCTTTAAACCCTAGATAACAAAGATTTTTAAACATTATATACATAAGGTCATAATAATGATCTTACTTTATCAAAGCAGATATTGCAAATAATAAAAACTGGCATAGCTGAAATACTATAAACCTCGTTTTCCTAAAAAGCATGAAGCTATGTTAACTTAAAAATAAAAGTTTTAATAAAAAAAATAAAATTTTACTAATTTGATTATAAGGTATATATTAAAACATTCAGTATCATTTTATTCATAAAAATAAATTAGACTGAAACACAAACTCATTACATACTTGAATACTAGTAATTGTGTAAGATGATAGCACTGTGTGTCGTATTCTGACAAGATTATATTTGGTCACGGCATAAAGGTGGCTGTTGATACAAGTAAGTTTAAATTTGAAAATAAAATGTATACACATAAGAAAAACTTTAGGATGATTTAAATACCCTAAGCAGTATGACAACAGATAACATTCAAAAATGCAGGTAGACTTTTTTTAATATATAATATGATTTTGTAATGTGTGACTGGATACATCTAAGCCCATAATTAGGACTGAAACAAATTTGTTAACAGAAATAACTAAATTTGTTGGCCAGAACAACCTAACTCAACCTAAAATAAAATTTCCAATAGAATTTGAACTGGGTTGCTCTTCGTAAAGGATAGTAAATATTGGATATAATATTTATTTTTTTATTTAACTTATAATTGTATCAAACCAAATTCAACCAAAAAAATATATATATTTTTTGTAGATTTCAATGAGTGGTTCCTTACTATATTGTTGAATTGATTGTGAGAGACAAATATGAATATTATCTGATTGTATCTATCATATATATATATATAT
>JABMDN010002936.1:0-11186 GCA_017165825.1 Hepsetus odoe
ATATATATATATATATATATATATATATATATATATATATATATAATTTTTATTCCACGTCATTTTATTCTAAATCATTACTTTTGGCCCATTTGCTATTAAAGTACATATAAATAATAAGAAATTAAATAAATTTTGGTTGGGGTTTTTAATTAAACCAATAAAACTATATGTGCAGGAAACCAGTTATGAAAAGAGAGAAAAAAAAGAAATTTGCACTGAACTTTTAAGGCGTTCAAAAAAAAAAATGGGTAAAGATTTTGTTTTAACATTACATTTACATTTTACGTTTATGGCATTTAGCAGACGCTCTTATCCACAGTGACTTCCATTTCCTGATCACAGGGACAGTTCCCCTGGAGCACCTCAGGGTTAAGGGTTTTGCTCAGGAACCCAGTGGTGGTAGTGCCAGAGGTGGGATTTCAACCCCCCCCCCCCACCCCCCACCCGTAAAGACACACACACTACAGACCTGTGTTGTAAAGTGTAACATAGTGAAACACAGGGGAAATGTACTTTCAGCTAATTTACACAAACATGTTTATTTTATAGCACTTTGTAAAGCCTTGAACCAGCTACCATTTCTTTATATTACTTTATATTTTATACTTTATATACATATGAAGGTTAGACTAGAGTATTAGATTAGAATAATTTACTCTAAACACAAAGAGAGTTTGTAGAATTCTAACCAGCTTTAAAGTCAATTTTCATTACAACCACCATTATTCTTCAGCACAGCCTGAAGTCTCTTAGGCGAGCATTCTTGTTGTTTTTTTAATTCGTCATCTAAAAAGACTAATTTGCTTCTGAAACTGCTCAGGTACAGGGACTTCCTTCAGCAAGCCTGGAGAACTGTTCCTCAACAATACATAAAAAATACAAGAAAGTCTGGAAGCAAAATATGAAGAAAGAAAGGGGCTCAAAACTTTTGCACAGCACTGTATCTCTGCATTTCTCTGTTTATTTATCCAAGTGTATCTAAGTGTTGTGTATAACATTTAGTTGCTATCAAGTACGGCTAAGCAACCTAGCACATGGAGGGAATTATTGACTCTATGATGGGAGGCTTTTATAGGCCAACGATTTTAAGATGTGAATTTGGCAGCACATGTTCTCAAAGGAACCAAAGCTACAAACTCCAGCACCTCCAGAAGCTTGAAGGACATCAGTACTTGGCCTTTGGAGCTCTGCAGTGAAGCTCTGTGGTGTAGTCTTGATCTTGCTTTATGGTTTTCTACCACTAACACAAAGGCCATGACGGGCACTTCAACCAGTCGTACTGTGATAAGGCTCAAGCAGATAGAGGGAAGCAGAAAGAAGGTCCAGACCAGATTAGCCCCTCTATCTTGTCCAGATAACCCAAAGAGGTCATCCATCACGTCCCAGAGGCTGCACTGACCAGTCTATACCATAGCTGTATAGACGGCCAGTCTGGGAATGTTTGCTGCCCACTTCATTGAAAGAGGTGATTTCGGGACAGGACCAGGGTGGGTGTGAGAGCAAGAGAAGGCCAGAGGAGGACAGAACAGATGACTAAAAGATGTTTAGGGTAAAGAAAGATACTACTGGGATTCCATTTTTTTGATCATTATGTATTAATGATAGCAGTCAATGTGATCATGGGAAAGGTGTTTTGCTGCAAAGAAGATGACTTGGCGGTTATTTGTTTCATTGCCCCACAAAAGCACCGAAACCAATCATAGAAGATGGTGTTCAAGGAGAGTTATGCAATTCTAAAAGGAACACTTATTCTGTTTTTTCAGTATTACATGGTGTTTGATATTTTATTTGTGAAGTGCATCTGAAAGCAAGATATGAAAGAGCAGTGAGTGCAGCCAATCACTGCACTGAGCAATTCCACTGACAACAAATAAGTAAACAAATTGCCACAAAACCCCAAACCTTAAGCTAACCCTGCAAACAGGACCAGGATTCAAAAAGATCAATATGGTTCAGGACAGCTCAGTACATGGGGTCCCTGTGTTAGCTTTGAAATATCAGTTAAATCAACCTGAAAACTGTTTCATGATCATGACACCAGAGTCTTTGTGCACAGTTCATCATATCATATCATTTTCAAAAAGAGTGAAATCTTATTTCTCAATAAAAATGTAAGACATCTGAGTTTTGACAATGTCACAGCACATTAGCAGGTGGGAACAAACAATATTGACCAGGAACACTATCAGAAAATGCTCTGTTCCACTCAGTCAGTGAAGTCAGCTTACAATGAATACAGATTTTATCACAACCCCAAAATCAGAAAAGGAGCATATGGGAAAAGCAAATTCCAAAAAATATAATTGAATTTTTCATTCTATTTTTTGGCTCGTCAGCTCCATATCATTGGTTAATATTCATCCGTTTCTGCATATTAGGCCTAAGGCCAATTAGGGGCAGCGGTGGCCTAGTGGTAGGGAGTTTGCCAGATTTGGGAGATTATGGGTTCGATTCCCTCACCAGTTGGTTGCCCTCAGGTACCCTTGAGCAAGGTACTGTCCCCATCACTGCTCCCTGGGTGCTTTCAATAGTTGCCCCCTGCTGCACCTGTGTGTAAGGGTGAAATGCAGAGGTTGAATTTCGCTGTGCTGTGCTGCGTTTCACTATGACAAGGGTAGCCACTTTCACTTTTTTTCCCCTTTTCACTTTCTACCCAATGGATATGTTTGTATAAAATCATATTTTCTTCCATTTCAAAGGGAGGAAACCTGAACAGACAGGGATTGATACCCACAACAACCAACAGAGCGCAGAGCAATAAAACAGTGCAAAATGTAATATAATAAATAGATGATTTATTAGATCATAAGAGTTTTTTGCATTACCAAAGTTCAATCATCAATCTAATTATTTAGATTTCACAGTTTCTTTTCTGAGACTGCAGCTTTCTTGTGTTCTCGTACAGATCTTAATGTTTTTTAGCTGAATTTGCATTTGGGTACCTGGAGGGTTTGCGGTCGCAGTGATCCTCACAATGGAAAAGTTTCTGTTTCAGAGAGAGCAAAAGAAAGCGGGTCGCGATGCATCGCTCCACCACAAAAGCATTCCACTCACACGTCGTCATCACACATTCCAAGCAGCTGGCAAAGAACGCGAAACAGCACAAGCACACACCCCGCTAATCCTGCTTTTACATGCCCGCATCACCGTGGCGACAATGGGAATCCACAGGTCAGGTCAATCATCACGTTTTCACACTCTCATCAGCACCAAAGGGCATGAATATTTTGGGGACACAGTCCTCTGAACTCTAGTTACTCTACCTAGAAGCCCCTCATTACATGGCCAAAAGCTTAAATTAGTGACATTGTTCACTATTCACTCCATGGAGGCAATCCTTCACCGAGTGCTGACAGAACAGACGGGTGGAAAGTGCGCTTTGGAAAACACTCGGCTTTAATGTGATAAAGAAAAATGACAATCTGGCAACCCCCGCTATTCATTTTCCTCAAAACAGAAATGAACAGGCCAATCAATCCTGTCACAACACGACATGGAAACCGATGAAGGCCTACGAAGAACGCATCACCCACTAAGTAACCTGAGAGCTCTTCATCCATCACTTCCACTGTCATTTCACACCTCTTACCCCCTTGAAATGACATATAGCATCATGTGAAACTGTAAAAGGGGTATTAAAAGGAGACAGGTGTGCAGAAATGGAAGGGCAGATGTATATTTTCCTCCTGCGCTGCGGTTTGGAGGACAGAGAACAGACCTATGACTGCACAGCTGTTTCCCATTGCCGTAATTAGCCATTATTTCAATTTGCAGAGAGTAGCCGTGACCCCGTAGCCTGGAGCGAGAGGCGGCTTTTAAGACATATTGAGGAGCCGATTAAAATGCTGGGTGGTTCTCTCGAACAGTGTTTGATCAACAGATTCAGAAGTCAGGACGGTGGGCCCTTATGAAGCCCAGGCCGCTCTGAAATCCAAGTTTTCCAAACTTAACAACTTTCAAATGCACTAGTGCTTAGAATAATCGCTTGCTATCGTCCATAATGGCAGCCTCGTTGTTTTTATGGTGCAAATAATGGTGCTCAGTGGAACAGTGTGATTAGTTTCATCTTTCCATTTTTCTACTAGGCAGATGAAAGGATTTGGATGGGAGTGTGGGTGCGCGTGCATGCTTTTAACAGGTTATACAGTTTGGACAGCTAGGGTTAATATTAACATCCTCTTCTCCTCACAGGAATATTTTTAGGGTAAACAATGCTTGTGAGGGATACATGTCCCTGCAGACCATCTGCTTTAATAACAAGACCATTAAAAGCTACTAAAGCCATTTTTAATAAGGTCATTCAGTGCACTCTTAACATGTGTGCCGTTTTCCATATTAATCAGTCTGGCTGTTTGATTACAGCTGGGGCTTAACCAACCATTATCTTAGATCAGGGCGATTTTAGTAACAGCTGAAAGGAGAATGGGTTATAACTTATATTTTGCCCTTTCCACCCTCATATTTAACTGTATAATGCAAATAATACTACAAATCATCTTTTTTTTCTAGTTTTTTTTAGTTCAGAGTATTTAAAGATTTTGAACTGTTCTTTATATCTTTTTTTAAAGACATGGAAAGTGCTTTACTGGGAAAAAGCACAGAAGTAATCAACAAAAAAAAAGAATAAAAATAATAGGATCAACAAAGATGCATGAAAGTTTTTCAAATATGTTAAAAGGAAATTAAAACAATCCAAAAAAAAATACAGAAAAAGTGCAGGATTTCTGTGATGGCAAAAGTGGAGCCACTGATGAACTGAAAGCAAAGGTAGTTTAAAAACAGAGAACAGTTTGGAGCAGTCTGATCTCAATGGGAAGCCGGTTCCAGCAGGGGGCAGCACAATGGATAAACATTATCTCACCTTGTATAGTCTCAGCTCAGAGCATCACTAGCCGACCAGCTCCTGCTCATCTGAAATGATTCTTCTAGGCTTAAAACCTTTTGTATTTTTGGGTTTTTTTGAAAAAAAAAATGTATACTTTGCATTTTCCCATGATTTCTGATATCACAATAAAATGAAAGCTGGACCAAACCTGTTCAAAGTCTAAACCTATGAACTGAGACTTTAGAAAATTGCTCAGAGGACATGATAGGACATTCAAATGGCTGAAAGGGAGGAAAATAACACCAACAGAATCTCACTAATGGACTGATTTAAATATATAGTAAAAAGAAATTAATAAACGAGCTGTGATTAAAGCAACATATCTCAACATACCAACCAATGTTTGGAGCGACACTGACCGTTTCAGTCCAAAGAAGTGAACAAATGCACAGTTTTCCACCTGCAATGTAAGTTCCAGGTGGCTGTTACACAGCAGATCTACTCAGCATGTTCAACCCATGACGCATTCCCAGTCCCACACATACTAACACAGCTCTGCTTCAGCTAAACACAGACTCAGTTTGTAAACAGCTATTAAACAGAAACAGTCATGTTTTCCATGGCAAAGGCCTAAAAGAGAAGCTGATCTAACTTATGTCAAGGCATCAGACAGGACAGAAAAAAAAACCCTGGACTGCATCCGAGTTTACTAACAAACACGATGGTAAATTCCCACAATCCTGCAGGATGAACTTTTGGATGCTGCAGTCATAACTGGCAACATATGCAATATTATGCAATAATAACACGCATTTACTGGCAAAGTGCATTAGTCAGTCTGAATCTGATCTGGTCTCATTACTGGACTGCCTCGCAGGCTTTGTCCGTTCACACCCTAGAGAGGAAGCTGCTACTGCCATGTTGGAGTTGCAGCAATGGGGCCATAAAGAACACAAACAGCATTCAGAGATTCCTCACATTCTTCTCGAAAGCTGCTGAAGCATCAGAAACAAAAGGCGCCGAAATTCCAGAGCGTTCAACAGAACGGTTCCGCAAAGTCGGCACCACAGACGAGTCAGATGTGGAGGGAAAGACAATTACGAAGCAAAAGAGTCACATATCACTCAGACATATCTCCACAAAGAGAGGAAGTCAAGAGCAAACAGACAAGAGGTTAAAGGAGGAAAGAAAAGCACAAAGCAGGAGAAAAGAGGAGAAGAGAAGAGAAGAAAAGCAAAATAAAGTAGAGAAGAGAAGAGAAAATAGGACAGCAGAAAAATAAAAGCAGAGAAGAGAAGAGAAGATGGTGCTGTAGGACTGGATGGTGATCAGGCTCTGCCGCTGTGTGACCGACTGATGATGTCACTGACTAACCTTTGAGAAACACAGACGAGAAGCCAGAACTCTTCCTGCGTTTTCAGAGAGTTCAGGTTCTGATCTTTGGCTGAAGCCAAACCTTTTTCCACCTCATGCCATCTTTTAAAGGTCATGTGACTGATGGTGGACTTTAGTTATTGGAGGAACGCTCCTCGGTGAGATCATTAAATTAATAAGACAGCCTTAACGCAGCTGTACTGTATCTGCTCACCTCTGCACGTTCCCCCATTCTGTTTCTGTACATCGATGTCGGACAATCTGCATGTTTCCTGTTCTGCAGTTATTGTTGGGCCTGGATGTGCACTGATGATGCTCGTTAGAGTACCACTGCCTGTCTTGTTCAACTGCACTTTGTGTGCTGTGTAAACACTGACCCTGGTTGTGTTTCACAAAACTGTGGGAGAACTGTGGGTTTCCACTGTATACTTCTACATATGTTCCGACATGCCAGATTCACTCAGATATGATGTAACCTTCTATTAATGCAGCATAAGCTCATTTAATTCCGCTGTTAACTCGGCTGTTATTACACAATGCAATGCAATTATTAATTCATTATTCATTTTCCTAGTCTTTTAACTGGAAAATCTCAGTTTCAGGCATTATTTCTGATCCCTAAAGAAATGAAAGAAGTTTGATTAAGAAATATGTATATAACAGTTACATGAAATATCTAAATGCCAACAAATAACACATGGAAATATTGGTTTGTAAAAATATTAAATATCGGTCATAAATATCTAATTATTGGCTAAACAAAATTTAATGAACTATCAAAAAAGAAATACATTATAAATATATGAATTATCTAATTATAGACTATAATAAATATCAACATATGGTTTCTAAGAAATATCTAAATATCAAGCAGAAGAAAAATCAACATATCGGCTATAAAAATATTGAAACATGCATTTTTTTAATTAGTTAAAAACAGGCAATACAAAATATCAAAACATTGTTTAAAAGAAATATCAGTTGTAAGAAATGTCAAAGTGTCGCTTACATGATTTAAGAAAATATTTTTTACAAAATATAAATATCGACTGTGAGAATTTTTAGCTGTGGAAAATCAGTGCTGATATATATTTCACATCAGTCACGATCAAAATGGGGTGAAAAATGAAGTCCGCTGTTTGCTCTACTTTGTGTGGTGTCTTGGCTCTCACAGTTTCCACGGTTACGGAGGTCAGAGCTCCCACGGTTGAACTGTGTACATCCCATGTTCAGATAATTGCATTTCTTCATTCTATATCTTCAATTCATTAAAAAAACATAAATCCAGGACAGCGGCACAAAATGAAGTTACAACCAAATCTACTTCCGCCGCCACTTCTCCGATAAATAACCAATCTATATGTAAATATAAGAGACTTTTGAAACATGGCGGTTCTGGGGGGGGCTGAATGAAAACGTATTACCTTTTTCTATTTGATCAGTGGGCCCCGGAGCCAAAGTTATGACTTTTAATGAAAGGTTGCGGTGCAGATAGTGAGAGTTTGAGCGCGAGGCATGGATTCACGCTCCAGAGAGCAGCCTGAAATAAAGTACAGGTCACTGAAGGAGCTCCAACAGATTACACTCCCACCAAAGGGGGCTTTGTATTTCGATGGCTCAGCAGCTTTCCTTCCAAACTTCAGCAGCAAGCGCTGTGCAAGAATCGGGTGAAAAGTCTGCAGAATGTGTTTCCCTATGATTTTTTTTCCCCACTTAGCTTTTGTAAAAGAGATGAGAGCAGCTCTGAGGATATGCAAACATGCATATTCAGACCGTGCTGTAAAAACTGATGCCTTTCCAAGTGGAAGTGTGAATGTTTCATTAATGAAACTATAGGTAAAGTTAAAGAAAAGGCCTGTTAAAAAGTGAAGTAAAAGTTACAATGCTTTGCCAAAAAAACAGGAAAGAAAACGCAGTTTTAAGGAAGATGCAGAAGACAGGAAGAAATGGAAACGGATGACCCGCTGCAGCGACCTCTAAACGGAAGCAGCCGAAAGAAGAAGTAACTGTGCTCTGCTAAAGCCGGAGAACGTCCTGTTCACTTTTTATCGGGAAAATTGGAAAAACTTTTCATTTTCTGGTAAAGGGGTCATAGCCTATATACGGAGCATATGTTTACAGGACAAGTTCCAATATGAGCTCTTAAATCTAAATAAAGAAATCTAAATAAAGAAATTTAAAGCACCCAGGTAGCAGTGATGGTGACTTTGCTCAAGGTTACCTCAAGGCAACTTACTGGTCTGGGATTCAAACCAACAACCTTCCAGTCCTGGGGCCTAGTCCCTAAACAGGCCACCGCTGTGCCGTAACCTCAGATTTTCACCCATGCACACTGAACCATAGTGGGCAGTTATTTAAAGCACCTGGGGAGCAGTGATGGGGACGGTACCTTGCTCAAGGGTACCTCAGGGCAACCTACAGGATTGACCTCCATCCTTAACACTGAAATTAAATCTAATGCTGTTCGAGTTAAAATTACTCAAGGAAACATCAGGGCGACCTACTAGTGTGGGACTCAAACCCACAACCCTCAGATCATGGGCCCTAGTTCCTAAACACTAGTCAACCGCTGCCCCACTACTTTTTACTACTTTTACCTGATGTAGATCAATGGTATTTCTCATTCCCCAGAGCAAACAATTTCCCCAAGAAGGAAATGAAAATGAACCTCTTTCTTTCACCAAGGAAATGAACATGATGCACTTATAATTCCAATAAGCCTGTCCAACCAGCACTAGTCTAGCCAGTCCAGGAAACTGCCCCAAACTGTTCAGTACAAAAAAAATGACATTTTTTCAACAAATTCTTTTTTCAAACAAAGTTCTCGACTCCAAAAATTATTGCCTGTTAAATCCCACTAATTTCAAAGCTATAATTTTCCGACACCCCCTTAAAAAGGCAGATAAAAACCACTTGTTCCAGAAGCCGTAACTCAGCTCGGGGTTCTGGCAGCAGTGTTGGGTGTAATTATGTCCTGATCCTATATCAGACTGCGGAGCAGGTATCAGTACTGTTACTACAACACTAGAGATAAATAAACAGTCCTGAGGTGAGTGAGGCAATCCCTCCACTCAGGCCTTCGACACAAACATCCTCCCTGCCCGTCGGCTTTAAGGCCTTATGGCTTAGTTTCTACACAAACGAATATTTGACTCAAAACAGAACGGGATGGCTCACTTAACCACCCTCGCACTCGGGCAAAATTAGTGTGTAGTGCAGCCGTTGTTGATAAGAGTGTGTGAGAACGACTCCAACAGTCACATGCAGTTTAGTTAGACAGGTTATAACAGGCTACAGTATAAATGCACAGGAAACACCAGGCGGACTGCAGTTTTTCCTCACAAGGGAGACAATAACAGAGCCAGGAATTAGTGAAAGTGAAGTGAAAGTGACTATTTGTGATCGTGAAACACAGCAGACACACAGTGAACCACAACTAAATGCAGCCTATGCTTTTAACCCATCCATGCACCAGTGGGCAGCCATATCCAGGGTGTAGTGATGGGGACAGTACCTTGCTCAAGGGTACCTCAGGGAAACCTTCTGGTCTGGGATTCGAACCCACGACCTTCCGATCCTGAGGCCTATTCCCTTAATACTTCTCCATCACTGCCCCAAATTAGAAGAAAAAGTGGTGCCTTGAATGAACAGGATTTGAATGTTTTAATGATTTTAATGTTTTATTCATGTGAAAATGAATCAAGTCAATCCAACGCATCATTATTCAGTGTGTAGAACATACTCTGTCAGAAGGAAAGGGACTGTGTGGGCCAATTTTATTCATCAAGGTACAAACTGTGATAATGTTCCTAAAGTTATGGAATGGAAGTATGTCTGTTCTGGCGAAAGGGTTTGATTTACACCTTACAGTAAAAAAAAACAAAAACTGTAAGGCTCAAGTACGAAGTCAGTCAACCTTAAAAATTCAACTGGAGTGGATTATGGGGGAATGTGAGTTACCAACCCTGCACCTTTTTTCTGAGCTTAACTTTAGTTTCACGAGCTAGACTTGGGCTGTTGTGTGTTTGTTAAATGTGGTGAAAGTTGTTTCAACAGTGATATTGTCTGTAGGCTTTAGTGTACAAATGAGTTGGCGAGACCCAGACTAGGACTAAAGCTCAGACTGGTGAATCATCATCAGCATTGGAGTTTAGTGCGAGAACAAGGTTAACCCACGCCGAAGAACTGTCCTCTTCTGCTCACCAGATCTGATGTCTCTCTGCTGCTCAGTGAGCTCTGAGTGAGAAATAAATAAAACTACAGCACGATTTTGTTCACCTGGAAGGGTTAACGGAGCAGATGCCGTGCAGGAATGACAGACTTACTGTCCCTAGAGGAAATGATTTGGTTTGTGTGTGTGTGTGTGTGTGTGTGTCTCATTAGAGGGCCTATGGGCATTGGCAGTGGCTCGAGGGAGACCGAGCTCCGCTCGTTTGCCTCCACCACTGTCACACACCTGTCACAGACACGGGCTTTCTCAATTCATCTTCTCATTCATTCTCTCTCCCTTCCGCCCTCCCTCACAACACACTCACACTCACCCCTGTCCACCACATCATGCATATGTGCATATAGTCCTCCAGAACTGTTTCCAGAATTAGGCTTATTAATCACTTTAGTGTAGCCGGCTAGACAATGAGGATGAGCTGCTGAATGTTCATAACCCACATCTCTCTCTCTCATATATATATATATACACACACACACTCACATTCACACTGTGTGCAGTTATTAGGTGAGTATTCTGAGGATGAATTTTAATATGGAGCAAGTACAGTGCTATCAGTCAATCCGAAATGTTAAAACTCTGAAACCTGAATGTTTTACAAAGGAAATGTGAGTGTGAAGATGCTCAGGTGAAAACATGTATGTGCATATTTATTAGGCAGCTATTAGTGTGCAGAATTATTACTCAAATAAATGAAAAGCAAAAAGTCCTTATTTTTCCTAATTTCTTATATATGTATATATATATATATTATAT
>JABMDN010002972.1:0-10012 GCA_017165825.1 Hepsetus odoe
TGAATAAAGCCTCCATCCCTCTGCCTGTTGAACCCCAAACCATCCGCACTGCCCCAGGCAACCTAATACCCTGCTAGCACACCCTGAAACCCCACAGCGGTGACTGAGGAGTTCAGCCGGATTTTCATTGGTCCTGACACTACTTGACCTCTCAGCAGCCTTTGACCAGATGATTTTCCTGTCCTCCAGCCTTAAAACTACTGACTCTGAAGTGCAGTCATCCGATTTGGAGGAGTGCATCATGTCACATGGAGGGGGATCCACATCTGCTAATTACAGACTCTCCCACAATGTCCCACAATTCTCAGAGCTGGGTCCTCATCTCTTTTCTCTTTAATCTCTTTGCAATGTAATATCTTCCTTTGGCTTCTCCTACCATGGCTACATTGAAAATGGTCAACTAATCCCCTCCTTCCAACCTCCTGACACTTCTCTCATCTTGGCATGTATGTCCGGCGTCTCTTCACGCTTGACAGCCCATTACCTGAAACTGAATCCCTGCAAGACTGAGCTGCTGCTCAATTCTGGAACTACAGGTTCTCCCCATGATCTTTGCATTTCAGAAACCATCTGAGGTTGCAGATGTGGAGCAAGTTAGGCCAGATTTTCCTCTCCAAAACTGAGAATTCAACCCTTTCTCACTAGAGAAGCCACACAGATTCAGTCCCTTATTCACTCCTGACTGACTTTAGCATTTAGGCCACTGGAACTGATCCAGAACGCAGCAGTCTTGTATTTCAGCTTGTTCACTTCAGCTTCATTCCACTACCTTCACCGACGACCCTTCCTAGGTGCAGTCGATCCCTACCTGATGGCCACAATCAAGCACAGCAAGAATCTTCTCTTTTCTAGCGGTGGAAGCAAATGTCTATTGGCCGTCTGGTTGGCTGAACGTCTAGTGGCACTTGATATTTTCAAGCTTAAAAAAAAGACCTTGTTTTATTTAGAGGTATTCAAATGTGCACTAATTCAGCACTTGCCAAAATTGTCTTATGCCTTTGTAACGAATATTAACCAACCACTTTAAAAAGTCTCCTTTGAAGATATTCTGCGAGTGCAGGCATTTTTAAATATGGTTATGACTATGATTACATTTTTTAATTGCTAGCTCAGATGGAAATGCATACTTTTCTGTTGTAACACAGCAAATGTGTTTTTTAATAATAAATATTTTTGACCAGGGTTTACTGTTAGCAAATCTCAATATTGGGGAGGGGTGGAGGGATGACAGAGCCTCCCCATATATATTTACAGCCCTGATTGTGGATTTTTCTATGTTCTAGAAACAAGCACTGACTTATTTTCGCAGTAAGTTGGCTAGTGGGGATGTTTGACTTTGACCTATTGACCTGTTTGGAAAATGAGTTGGCAGCGAAGACCTTTGGATGAGTGTTTCTGCAGAAAGTCATACATTTAAATGCAAAATAGCAGGGAGCCTTCAAACTGTTTGCGTAAAGTTCCTCTGGAGCTCTTTCTGCATGTATGAAAGAGTGATTTCCAAATGCTTCAGCGTTTTTGAGGAAGGGGTGCTGGGCGGACTCTGCATTCTCTCAGCAGGAGGGATAACTCAAACAAGAGTCCAAAATGCACTGGGCTTTTTTACAAAAGACCATCTCATTGTTTCATAATATTCCCAGAGGAAGCACAAACTCCAGTCCCCTCTGTAATCCACTCTGTTTCTTTCTTTGTCTATTGAGGCCAGTGAGAAGCTGCACACACTGAGAGCCACAGCTGCAGCTCACAAGGGCTCTTTGTGGGAGTAATGATTGGCTGTTGGGCTCCACCCAGCGAATAAAAGAAAGAGTTACATCAAAACAAGAATCAAAAACCAACCTTCTTGAGCAGTCAGATGTAACAAAAAAGCAGAAATCACACTAAATAATGACTTTTACACCAGTTACTTTTTTATTACAGCTTGTTATTATCATTATTAATAGCAATTACTGCAGTTATAACATTTGTTTTACATTTTAATGCATTATTTTATTTTATTTATTTTGTTCATTTACTCTAAAATAATCATCATCATCATCATCATCATTATCATCATTATCATTGCTGATGTTTTATTCAAAGTAGCAGAAATAACCATTTAGCTTGTAATAGAAGTAGCAGTAATTGTTTTATTTGTGTTTGTTATATTATATATTAATATTCTTAGATATTCTTAGAATATAATTAGATATAATATAGATATAACTAAATAATCTATCTATCTATCTATCTATCTATCTATCTATCTATCTATCTATCTATTTATCTATCTATCTATCTATCTAGCTATCTGTCTGTCTGTCTATCTGTAAAGAAATACCCTCCTTCAACACAAGGGGGTGCTATTACAGTAAAAGGAGAAGGGACTCTTGTCTCCTGGCTCCTAAGAAGCTGAAACTCGAGCTATGTGCTGTTTGGGATGGTTGGCTGATCTTAACAGGCTCTACTCTCCTGTTTCCTGAGGATTTGGGAGCCCATTAGAGAACAACCACAGAAACCTCAGGCGTACAGAGCTGTGAGAGGAGAACCTCTGTACTCTCTCATGTGGGCTTCCACTCCTCCAGCCCACCTGGATGGAGCCCACAGTGAACTTCAGAGCACTAAAAACTAGGACACCTTGCCTGCTGTTAAAATTTCCCACTTTAAGTTCAAAAACCACAAGTTTTTTTAATACTGAGTAATAATTTACCGATACTTTACACCGCTTTAATACTTCATACTTTCGTCTTTGCCTGTGATTTATGCTGAATTTCTCTCTAACAGCCTTTTCATACAGAAGTTCTGCGAGGCCGCATTTTAATTCAAGCGAAAAGATCTGGTGGCTATTTCTGAGAAAGTGAAACAGGAATAAAGTCAGCATTTCTCTCCTCTGCGTGCTCTCAGCTTCAAAAGTTTGAGTGGTGATGTCCACCGACATCAAACGGGCATTAAATGTGGAAGAAAGGGGGTAAATAATGTGCGGGTCCTGGCTGCCAGAGGATCCATGCATCATAGGGATGAAGACAAGGTAATCGTGATATAAAATGAACTAGAACTATGTCAGAAAGCTTATATACCAATTATAATTATAATCTTTATCGGCGCCAGATAAAGAGATCTCAGTAACACAACTACAGTTTTTCATTCATTTTTCTTTAACAAAATGACGCACCATTAAAGTTATTTCAGAGTTTTGACCCTGAATCATCAGTTTGGTATTAGGGGTAATATCGGGTCAATACGTTGGAAGGCAATCACATCTAAGCATGGATCACAACTGAGCCTTCATTATTAAAGTGGGAAGTTTGAAAGCAGACCTCATGGTTCTGTCCATAAGGAGATTGCTGAGAAACAGCTGTGGATGGAAAAAAGTTCACAGTTTGGACTTTATTGATGTGTTGGTAGGCAGAGTTCAAATAAAATCAACACCAATCTTACCCTTCCCAAGACTGATCATCCAAAGAAATCAAGAGCAAGGAGCATAATATTCTGGGAAGTCCAGGGTGAATGGATCTGCATCCATTCAGATCTGCATCCATCCATTCATAGGGCAGCGGTGGCCTAGCGATTAGGGCGTTAGCTGCATGATCGGAAGATCGGGGGTTCAAACCCCTTCCCAATAGGTTGTTCTGAGGTACCCTTGAGCAAGGTACTGTCCCCATCACTGCTCCCTGGGCGCTTTCAATAGCTGCCCACTGCTGCACGGGTTTGAGTGTGCATGGGTTAAATGCAGAGGTCCAATTTCGTTGTGGTTCATGTGTGCTGTGCCGTGACCTCGCAATGACAAGGGTTGTCACTTTCACTTTTTCATCTTGTGCAACAACTAATACCAATGTCAGTGTTAATGAATTCATGAATTCGTGGAAACGTTGAACAAGAGCACAGTAACATTGCAAATAAAATAATGATTCTATTCTCCAAAAAGAACATTTATGATGATATGAACAATGATGATGAAGACACCACAGAGTCACTGAATTGCAACAATTGTTTAGGAAAGAATGAATCAAAATATCTCAACGTGGGGGGTCTGATCCCCAGTTTTAGGAAATGTTGAGTAGTCACGGCTGCTCAAAGTTTGGTAAGAGATGGGCACCGTTGGGCACTTGTGGTCTAGTAGTTAGTCACCAGGACCAGAAGGTTGTGGGTTTGAACCCCAGACCATTAGGTTGCTCTGCTGGATATGGCTGCACGGTGGTATGGGTTAAATGCAGAGAAGTTGTTCACTGAGTGCTGGCGTGTGCTCCTAATGATTACTTTTCTTTTTCACTCACTTCACTAATGGTCAGTAAAATTATATATGCTACCTTTATTATATATTATTATAAATTATATATATATATATGTTATATATATAATTATATATGGCAGCGGTGGCCTAGTGGCTAGGGTGTTGGCCACATGATCGGAGGATCAGGGGTTCGAACCCCTTCCCAATAGGTTGCCCTGAGGTACCCTTGAGCAAGGTGCCGTCCCCGTCCTGCTCCTCCCTGCGATGGGCTGGTGACCTGTCCAGGGTGCGTCCCCCGTCCTCGCCCTGCGTGCGCTGGGTTGGACTCCAGCACTCCCCCGCGACCCCGTTTGGGACAAGCGGCAGAAAATGGATGGATGGATATAATTATATATATCTAAAAATTATATATGCTACTGTTATTTGGACTCGTAATCAAGAGGAAGTTAAATCATCTAATCCTTAAATTTAGTTTAATGCAAATCCTTGAGCCACAGAATCCAGCGAGAAGAGTAATTGTGCAAAACATACTGGGATCAGTCTCAGGACTATGATATAGGCAAGTCTGTTGTGGATATAAAAATGAGTATAGAAATAATACTCTTAATATTTTCATTGTTAATGCTGTTGCTTGTAGTTGAGCAATTGACTGCTACACTGAATCTCCTTTTTGCACATGCACTGTTATTCTGAACTTTTCTAGACATGACCTAGAGGAGCTGTACGTGTGCAAATATTCATATCAGCCGGACCGGTCTTTTAACAGACTTAACTTTCCCAGGCCCCAAGAACAAAATCTGTGTAGCATCCAATTGAGTCTGCGTCTGAACAGAGCTGGGCATTTTCTAGAGAATTCACAAGTGTGTGGGCATGTTGATAAGGCCATGATGCCGTGTGAAAATGAAAGAAAACACCCAAGCATGAAGGAGAAGGCTCGTTCACATAAACATGATCATCTTCTTCTTTATCTTTCGGCTGCTCCCGTCTAGGGGTCGCCACAGTGGATCAACCGTCTCCATTTCTTTTGGTCCTCTGCATACTCCTCCTTCAAACCAACCACCTGCATATCCTCTCTCACCACGTCCATAAACCTCCTCTTTGGTCTTCCTCTTCTCCTCTTTCCTGGCAGCTCCATCTTCAACATCCTCCTTTCAATACAATCCTCATCTCTCCCCTGGACATGTCAAAACCAATGCAACCTTGCTTCTCTAACTTTGTCTACAAAATGTTTAACCTGAGCTGTCCCTCTAATATACTCATGTATTCTCTCTTTGACCTACTCACTTTCATTCCTCTCCAACGCAGGTGTCCAACCCAGCGCACACAGGGCAAGGACGGGGGACCTCAGGGCAACCCATTGAGAAGGGGTTCGAACACCCGATTCTCCGATCACGAGTCCAACGCCCTAACCACTAGGCCACCACTGCCCCACTACAGCACTGTGCATCACCCTTATTCTTGAAAATCGCTACCAGTACACTCCATCTCCACTCCTCAGGCATCCTCTCACTTTCCAAGATTGTGTTAAACAGTCTGGTCAGAAACTCAACTGTCTTCTCCCCTAAACATCTCCATGCTTTCACTGGTATGTCATCCAGTCCAACAGCCTTTCCATTCTTCATCCTCTTCATCGCTGCCCTTACTTCCATCTTGCTTATTTGCTGCCCTTCCTGGTTCACTATCCTCACATCATCCAATCTTCTCTCTCTTTCATTTTCTTCATTCATCAGCTCCTCAAAGTACTCCTTCCATCTGTTCAACACGCTCTGTTCACCTGTGAGTATGTTTCCATGTTCATCCTTTATTGCCCAGAACTGCTGCACATCTTTTCCAGCTCTGTCTCTCTGTCTAGCCAATCGGTATAGGTCCTTTTCTCCCTCCTTACTGTCTTACCTCTCATACAATTCACCAAACTACTTTTGGTGTACAGAGTACTTTTCTAGCTGTCTGCCTGATCACTTCTGCAGTAGTTTACCAGCAATCCAGTAGCTCTTCAACACAAAATCTACAATCATCTGACCTTCAGCATTCCTCTCCTTAACACCATATCTACCCATCACCTCCTCATCACCTCTGTTCCCTTCACCAACATGACCATTAAAATCTGCACCAATCACCTCTCTCTCTCCCCTGGGTACACTCTCTATCACTTCATCTAACGCACTCCAGAATTTTTCCTTCTCTTCCATCTCACAACCAACTTGTGGGGCATAAGCACTAACAACATTCATTAACACACCTTCAGCTTCCAGCTTCAAACTCATCACTCTCCCTGACACGCTCTTCACCTGCAAAACACTCTTCAAAAACTCTTCCCTCAGGATAACACCTCCTCCATTCCTCTTTCCATCCACACCATGGTAAAACAATTTAAACCCTCCTCC
This sequence comes from Hepsetus odoe, assembly GCA_017165825.1. Classification (NCBI taxonomy): domain Eukaryota; kingdom Metazoa; phylum Chordata; class Actinopteri; order Characiformes; family Hepsetidae; genus Hepsetus; species Hepsetus odoe. The sequence goes on from JABMDN010002972.1 coordinate 6,589, forward strand.
AATACACCTGGCCTTACTACCCTTCCATCTAGTCTCTCTCACACATAATATCAACCTTCCTTCTCTCCATCGTATCAGCTAATTCTCTACCTTTACCAGTCATGCTGCCAACATTCAAAGTTCCTACCCTCATTTCTACTCTCCTCCCTTTCTTTCTCTCCTCCTCCCTCCAGACATGACTTCCTCCTCTTCTTCTTCTTCTCCTTTGGCCAACAGTAGTCCAATCGCCACCAGCACCCTGTAGTCTAACAGCGCTGGTGGCGGTTGTTGTTAACCCGGACCTCGACCGATCCGGTATAAAATTCTGTTTCGTTGTCCGCATATTGATTTGGCAAACTTTTACAACGGATGCCCTTCCTGACGTAACCCTCCCCATTTATCAGGGCTTGGGACCAGCAGGAAGAAATACACTGGCTTGTGCATCCCTAGTGTCTGGGTTCACATAAACATGTCTATGATAATGTCTAAACACACAGTGAGGTTCAGGAGCATCTGTTAGTAAATGCCGCAGTAAAATCGTCCAGTAAATTCAAAGAAGGCAAAGTCCAGACCTGATCCTTTGCACAGGTTCAAATGTGTAAATAGCTCTTAAACTCTCCACAAAGGAAGTTTGAGGGTATATAATTTATATATAAGTGTGCGGGTAAAAATGGTGTAAATGTTCTCTCAAATGTATTGCATTGTCTGATTTTCCCAGAGGACTTATGCATACCTTCTCAGAACCTCATGTTTTAAAGAACACTAAAACAGAAAGCATGGAGTCAGGACAGGATGTGCATAGTCAGTCCAGCTTAAAAAAATATACTTGTAATGGAATATGTTGGAATACTGGGCATAAGTGTAGAGCCAGCCTTTATACTTTGCTAGGGAATCGCCTTGTTGGTGCAAAACACTGTTTTATCTCTGTCGTATCTTTGGCATCTTCAGTAGATTAAATGAAAGAAATGGGAGCAGATGTTTTACTGTGACTGGCTGCAAACACCAGACAAAAAGGTTTCTAGATAAAGGGGTTCCAACCAGTTTACTAATCACTAGCCTGAACATCTGAAATCATCTGTTTCTTCATTGCTTCATGCTTTAAGCTCGATTGTTTGTTCTTATTGAAGGTATATTGAGGGCAGCGGTGGCCTAGTGGTTAGGGAGTTGGCCCCGCATCGGAAGATTGTGGGTTCGATTCCCACCCTAGTGGGTTGCCCTGAGGTACCCTTGAGCAAGGTACCGTCCCCATCACTGCTCCCTGGGCGCTTTCAATAGCTGCCCACTGCTGCACGTGTGTGTATGGGTTAAATGCAGAGGTCCAATTTCGTTGTGGTTCATGTGTGCTGTGCCGTGACCTCGCAATGACAAGGGTTGTCACTTTCACTTTCAATATGTAGATCACTGTGCTTTAAAAACAATGCTCTAAAACTGGTCACGTTAAAAAAATTGTCCTTCAGGAAGCCTGAAGAACCGTTCCTCAAACAATACATTAAGAATACAAGAAATCCTCTCTGGAAGCAAAAATGTAAAAAAAAAAAGGAAAGAGAGGTAAAATCAATGTCCATAAGCTCATGACCTGGATATGTGGAAACACTGCATACAGTGAGATACAACGAAATGCTTCCCCTGCATTTAACCCATACATACACATGCAGCAGGGGGCGGCTTTTTAAAGTGCCCGGGGAGAAGTGATTGGAATGGTACCTTGCTCAAGGGTACCTCAGGTACCCTTAACCTATTGATCTAGGATTTGAACCTATGAACTTCTGGCTCTGGGGGCTAGTCCCTAAACATAGGCCAAAAATATCAAACGATGATGAAGACACCACTGTCCAGAACATCTGTCAAAATAACCCCCAAAAAACACAAATAACTAAAGAAAGAGAATTGCACTCTTGCAATTTAATGGAAAAAAGGAGAAACTGAGCGTCGCATTCCAGCGTACAACCCTCAGTCCCAGCTGTGAAACATGATGGTGGCAGTATTGTGTGGTTTGAGGCTGTTTTTTGCTTCTAGCAACTACTTCAACTGCTGAAACAGTTCTTTACGAAAGAATGGGCCAAAATATCTCAGTATCCACAGTTTTAGGAAATGTTTAATAGTCATGGCTGATCAGAGTTTGGTTTGAGATGTTAAGTTTAGTGCTGACATTTCCAGCTAGCACAGTTGGGCAGTGGTGGTCTAGTGGTTAGTCATTAGGCCCCAGGACTGAAAGGTGGTGGGTTTGAAACCCAGCCCGTTAAGTTGACCTGGATATGGCTGCTCACTGCTGCATGGTGCGTATATGTTAAATGCAGAGATGTTGTTTGCTGAGTGAGTAAAACTCAAAAGGCACAGATACAGTTTAATCGAGTTCCCGAGTAGTCGCTTCCACAATTTAAAGAAATGGAAGAAATACAGTCATACTATATTGCTCATTTTGACTTGGGCCTTTCTCAACAGCATTGCGCAGATCATTATTCAAGTTCTATTCATCCTGCTGTCTCAACAGTCCACACACTTTTGACACTGGTTATCGTTCCTTATATGAGTGCATCTGACGTTCTTGGACCATCCTTTTAGTGTTCTCTCCAGACGACGTCTAGCATTTGAAGCTTCCAAGAAGCATGACATTTACCTCCTGTCCCGAGTTCTTGTGGACGCTGCAGTCCCGAAGGCCTGACTGTGTCTCAGTATTCTAAACACATTAATCTGCTGTTTTTTACTACTTTAAACATGGATGGGGGATCTGGTATAAATTTAGTGTGTTTGTTTTGGGTCCCATCCAGAGCGTATGTTGCAGATGGACACATTCTCACAGAGCAGCTCCATCCCCAGGCCGTTCCCACTCCACATTTGGACCCCGGTCCTAATCGTGCCCCCGAACCCATGGCCCGAAGACCCGCCAAAAAGGTTTTTTATATAATCCACTCCAGTGTCCCTCTGCCCTTCATGTACTGACATTTTTGTGGCTCGTGTTGTTTTTGTAGTTTGTGCCAGTAATTATGGGAAATACTGGAATTAGAAAACTTTGTAGCTTCCCTTTTTTGCTCTGTTTAACACCAGTTGAAAACAGCCGCTGCTGTTTACATAACTTCATGAAAAATGGACCAATTGAAAGGATGAGCAGCAGTTTTTTTTTCTAGCTCTAATAATAAAGACTTTTCCTCTTATGAACTACTGCTGTAGAGATACAAGGTTTTCTTATGACAACGTAGGTTTGACAGATATTCCTTATTCCAAAGAAGTTCTGTTAAATTCTACAAAGACACACAGAGCTGTCCTGTGAGACACGTTAGTGTTAGCAGTCCCGGGAGGTCACTGGAGGCTATTTTTGAAGATTAGCGTCTTGTTTAGAAGAAAAGGATTAACGTAAAACAAATAGACCAGAGAGGGCAAAGCTTCACTGCCCCCTGAGGCTCTCTCTCTCTCTCTCTCTCTCTCTCTCTCTCTCTCTCTCTCTCTC
>JABMDN010003082.1:0-11212 GCA_017165825.1 Hepsetus odoe
GGGGGGTGACTTCCTGCGAAAGTCAATCACCAGCTCCTTCGTCTTGCTGGCATTGATGCGCAGGTGATTTTGATCGCACCAACTGACGAAGTCACTGATGACCCCCCTATATTCCTGCTCATTCCCCTCCAACACACGACCAACAATAGCAGTGTCGTCGGAGAACTTCTGCAGGTGACAGGTGGCCGTGTTGTGTTTGAAGTCTGCCGTGTACAGGGTGAAGAGGAAGGGGTGAGAACTGTTCCTTGTGGGGCTCCAGTGCTGCAGACCACCACCTCAGACACACAGTCCTGGAGTCTCACATACTGGGGTCTATTGGTGAGGTAGTCAATAATCCACTCAGACATGTGATGGTCCACACCTACTCCCTCTAGCTTCCCCCTCAGAACTGAAGGCCGGATCGTGTTGAAAGCACTGGAAAAGTCAAAGAACATGACTCTCACAGTACTCTTGCCACTCTCCAGGTGAGTGAGGGCCCGATGCAGCAGGTAGATGACAGCATCATCCACCCCAATGTGCGGCTGGTATGCAAACTGCAGCGGGTCCAGGTCCCTCCTGACCAGTGGACGAAGGTGCTGGAGGATGATCCTCTCCATAGCCTTCATCAGGTTAGAAGTGAGGGCAACAGGTCTGAAGTGGTTTGGCTCCTTAGGGTGCGACGTCTTGGGGACTGGAACGAGGCATGAGGTCTTCCACAGAATGGGGACACGCTCCAGGCTGAGGCTGAGGTTGAAGATGTAGGTGATAACCTCACAGAGTTGATCAGCACAGTCCCTCAACAGGCTGGAGCTGATGCCATCTGGACCTGTGGCTTTCCTGTGCTTCAACTTCCTCAGCTGACACCGCACCTGGTCAGTTGTGATGGAGAGGCTATCGTGTGGGGAGAGAGTGGGAGCCTCCTGATGAGTGGGGTAGCAGGAGGGGGCAGTAGAGTCCTCAGGGGAAAGGGGGGGTAGAGAAGGAGAAGATAAAGATAAAAGGGGATACGTAGCTGATATCCCTGGTGGGGGTTGCAGAGAGGTGTGAAGGGGAGGTGCCGTTGGAGTTTGCAGGGAGGTGTGAAGGGCATGTGATGAGCTTTGATGGTTGGGTGAGGGGCAGATTCCTAAGTCAAACCTATTGAAGAACAGATTTAGACTATTAGCCCAGTCCTTATCTCCAGACTCTGGGCCTCCCCTACTCACTGTGCTCCTACCAGTAATGGTGTTCAGTCCTCTCCACACACCTCTGATGTTGTTTAGTTTGAGCTGCTCCTCCAGCCTCTCTCTGTATCTGTCCTTCCCCCTCCTTATTTCTCTTTTCAGCTCCTTCTGAGCTGTTCTCATTGCCTCCTTATCTCCTGATCTGAAGGCTCTTGACTTCTGCTTCAGCAGAGCTCTCAGATCAGGGGTCAGCCATGGTTTATTATTGGAGTAACACCGTACTCTCCTGGTCGGTACAGTGTTCTCCACACAGAAGGTGATGTAGTCAGTTATGCAGACTGTTAAACTGTCGATGTCCTCTCCATGTGGGCTGCACAGCGCCTCCCAGTCTGTGGTTTCAAAACAGTCCCTGAGTGCCATGCAAGACTCATCAGACCATCCTCTCACATACCTCGTAGTGGGGGGTTGATTGCATACTAGAGGTATGTAAGATGGACCAGGTTATGATCTGAGTGTCCCAGTGGAGGGAGGGGTGATGCTCTGTATGCATCCTTAGCGTTTGCATACAGTAAGTCCAATGTCTTGTTTTCCCGGGTGCAGCAGTCCACATACTGGGTGAGAGTAGGCAGAGTGGAGGACAAGGAGACATGATTAAAATCACCAGAAATCAGGAGGAAGGCTTGGGGATGTGCTTTCTGCAGTTGAGACACAACTGTGTGTATGGTTTCACAAGCTGCTGCTGCGTCTGCCGTCGGCGGGATGTAAACAGTTATCGCGATGACTTGCGAGAACTCGCGCGGCAGATAGTACGGTCGGATGCTGACCGCTAGCAGCTCCACGTTCCCGTGTGCAGCACTGCTCTTTAACGGAGATGTGCCCCTGGTTACACCATCTCTCGTTCACATACATCACGATCCCCCCGCCTTTCCTCTTACCGGTCTCCTTCGCGCTCCGGTCCGCTCTCACCAGGTGGAATCCCGGTACAGCAGCGAGAGAGTCTGGAGTGAGGTGTGTCAGCCAGGACTCCGTGAAGCACATCATGCTGACCTCCCTGTACTCTCTCTGCAGCCTGGTGAGCGCCGTTAGCTCATCGATCTTGTTAGGGAGAGATCTCACATTCCCCATAATGACCGAGGGCACCGATGGCTCGTACCGTCTCTTCCTTTCCCAGTGTTTCACCCCGGCCCTGCAGCCCCGTCTCCTCCGCTGTAGTTCTCTGGGGATCTCCGCTCTCTCGCTGGGCTGTAGCGGCTGGTTGCTAAGCGCCAGCAGCTGGTCCCGGGTGTAAACAATGAACCCATTGCCTGGTGTCTCACCGCGTGCAGGGTAAAACAATCCAAATACAATTAAAAAACAGAAAAAAAAAGTTAACAAGTCTCCTCAGACTGCTGTACTTGTGACAGATTAGAAAAGGAAGTGAAAGAAGTAATAAATAAAGTAAAGAAAATAGATTAAATAAGTAAAAAGAACAGAAAGTTGTCAGAGCTCCTGTAACTGGCTGCCTCTCACGTGGCGCCATCTTGGTATATACAAGTTACAGAAACAGTGAAATACCCAACTAAGACTCTCAAATGTTATAAGCGACTACCTCATCTTCGCCCGTTTTGCACTTTACGTGCAGTAGCACGGTACCGTTGGTGTGTACCAGGAGAGGTCACTATTACTTCTCTGGCCACACTGGACAAAGCGCTGCCCCTAGTTATTACGATCGGGTTGGGTCTCTGAATTTGGTATTTTCCTTAGGAGTCTGTTTTCCCCCGTTCCTCCGTCTTCTCTGAGCTGGTTGAGTCCTCTGGGTCTGCGGCATGTGTTGCTGCGGTCTGCGAGTCGCTAAGTGCGCTGACCTCGCATGATTCTCCGATGCGGCTGTCCTGGCTCTTGGCTGACACACCAGGACCGGAATGGGTACCACTCTTCTGCCCTGATTCTGGGCTCTCCTGATTGCTTCCACAGCGTTCTTCTCCTCCGGTTGACAGCTCATCATCATCACTGGTGTCGTCTGGCCCTGTTCTTGGTTACAAATTCCTGGGAACTCGAGTACAGTGGTTAAGGTGATACCAAGTAGTATTATTCTCCACTTTTATTGCTGTGGGTGTCACGCTTACCACCTTGTGAGGACCAGTTCACCTTGGTTCATTCCACTTCCTCCTGAAAACTCTTACATATACCTGGTCCCCTGGCCTTAATGGGTTTGTGGACTCCTCCTCCGGTTCCGGAGCCTGCCTCAGCTCCTGTTGATAAATAGCTTTATGTACAGCAGTTAGTTGTCTCATATAGGCTCTCAGCTCTGCTTCCAATTGTTCCAAGGGAGGCCCCTGATAGGGTTCCCTCAGATGGGGTACAGGCATGTGTCTACCAGTAAGCATCTGATGTGGAGTCAGATGAGTGGTTCTATTAGCTTGCATTCGGTAATGCATCAGGGATAAAGGGAGAGCATCCTCCCAATGGAATCCTGTTTCTGCACAAATTTTATTTACCTTTGTTTTTAGAGTTCCATTAACTCTTTCTACCATCCCCTGAGACTGGGGGTGGTGAACACAGCCCAGTCGTTGTTTGATTCTCAATTGTTGCAATACCTTTTTAAAAGTCTGTTGGATAAAAGCTGATCCATTATCTGAACTTATCTGTGAAGGAATTCCAAATCTTGGGATGACCTCTCTCGTCAAAAACTTAATAACAGTTCCAGCACCTTGATCTTTGGATGGGGTTGCTTCCACCCACCTGCTAAATCTGTCAATGACCACAAGCATGTACCTGTATCCTCTCACCCTTTTAATCATGTCCACATAATCAATCACCAGATGTTGAAATGGTCCTGTAGGTACCGGTATGTGCCCAGCTGGGGTAGTGATTCCCTTTCGCACATTATTTTGAGCACAAACATCGCATCGGCTCAGCAATTCATCAATCGTTGCCTGTAAATATGGAGACCAAAACCCTTGTTTCTTTATTTTTCTTACCACGTCTCCTCGTGCGCAATGATCCAACCCATGTGCATTAGTGATTAGTATTGTTAGTAATGTGTTAGGTGCAATCAACAACCCTTCATGATTTCTCCATAACTCTTTTTCATCTTGTTTAGCTCCTCTGTTACTCCACATAGTTCTTTCACACAATGTTGCTTGTTTCTGCATTTCCACCAAATCATCCAGTGTGGTTACAGGTTCGATAGCTACCGTTGGTGCCATCACTGGATCCTCACACTTAGAGACCTTTCTAGCTGTCTTTCTAGCTGTCTCATAAGTTATTCCCCTTTATCACATAGTCATTTCCTTTTTTGTGTGCCTGACATTTAACTATTGCCAGTCTTTTTGGCAGCATCATAGCACCCATCAACTCCAGTATTTGCTGCAAATGTTGTATTGGGCTACCATCAGTCTTCTTAAAACCTTGCTGTTTCCATACCGCCCCAAGTAAATGTGTAACTCCATGAGCATACGCTGAGTCAGTAAAAACATTAACACTCTTTCCCTTTGCCAATCTGCACGCCTCAGTTACTGCCTTCAACTCTGCTAGTTGGGCAGAACACGGCTGAGGACAATTTTCGGCCTTTTCTACCTCAAAAACATCTCCGTTTCCTTTCCTCACCACTGCATATCCCGCATGGTTCCCCAAGTGATCCCTAAAACAGGATCCATCAACAAAATAAGTCACTTCTTCTTCCGGAATTGGTGTAGACTCCAAATCAGGTCTTAACTTAGAGAACGCCAATGAACTAGCTATGCAATCATGTGGTTTTCCTTCAAACTGGAAAGGTAATAATTCTGCTGGATTAACTGTATTACATCTCCTGAGAGTCACATCTGGAAATGTAAGCAAGAACGAATACTGCAAACTCCTTGCTTGTGTTTAAACAAACCTGCTGTTCTCGATCAGCTCTATGATTTTATGATGGGAATAGATGATCACTGGAAACCCCATCGTCAGAACTGAAGCTTTCTCTTAAGCATAATGTACTGCTGCTAAACCCTGATAGCATGGTGGCTATCCCTGAGCCACTCCATCTAGTTTAGTGCTATAATAAGCTATTGGCTGTTTCTTTCGTCCACCACACGTATCCTGCATCAACACTGCTGAAGCAAATCCATCACAGCGATTAGCAACAAACAAACAAAAAGGTTTATCATAATCTGGTGTAGCTAGCACTGGTGCCGTTTGCATTTCCTGCTTCAGAGTTTCAAATGCCACATAAGCATCAGATGTCCATTTCAATGGAGCATTTAATGTCTTTGATCCTGCTTCTGCTATCAGTCCCCTCAAGGGTGCAGTCTTTATTGCATAATCTTCCATCCATTCTGCACTAAACCCTGTCATCCCAAGGAATGACATCATCTGTCCCACTGTCAGTGGTTGTGGTGCTTTACTGATTCCCTCCAGCTGTGAAGAGGCTATTGCTTTTGTTCCATGAGCCACCAGCCGCCCCAGGTACTCTACCTGTGGTTGGCAATATTGTAATTTTGCTTGTGACACCTTATGTCCCCCCTCAGCTAATTTTCTGAGAACTTTAACAGAGTCTTCATGACATTGTTCTACTGTCGGGGAACACAAGATTAAATCATCAACATACTGTAACATTGTGCCGTTTAAATCCAGTTCCTCTAGATCCTGTCTCAGAACTTGATTAAATATATGAGGGGAATGTTTGAATCCCTGTGGTAACCTTGTATAACTGTACTGCTTCCCCCTGTACGTGAATGCAAATAGATACCTTGATTCTTCCGCTATTGGAATACTAAAAAATGCAGAACACAAATCTATTACCGTAAAGTACTTGGCATCCGGTGGAATGTTCATAAGTAATGTGTGTGGATTGGGCACTTCCGCTTGCCAGTCTTCTACCACTGCATTTACTGCTCTTAGATCGTGCACCAATCGCCACTTAGTTTTATCTGCCTTTTGTACTGGGAGTATAGGGGTGTTACATGGGCTTCTCATCTCTATCAGTACTCCTGCTTCCACCAGCCCTAGTATAGTTCTCTCTATTCCCTGCTCAGCTTCTGGTTTTAATGGATACTGAGCTCTCCTAGGTAGTTGTGCTCTAGGTTTCAATCTGATCTGAACTGGTGAGGCTGATTTTACCTGTCCCACATCTGCCTCATGTCGCGACCACAGTTCTTCAGGGACCTGCTTAATCATTTGTTTCTTCAGGGAATCTTCTTCTTCCTTCAATTGTGCACTCATTTGCTTCCAGACATCATCATTTTCAGATCTAGGGATTGCTACTGCCTGTGGTGTTGCTGTCACTTCCAATTCACACAACACTTTAATCATTCAATTATCTTCAGCACATAGTATCAATGGATTTTGTGTCTTCTCCCACTTCAATTCTTCTGCTTTCTTAACCATTGTTCCCAACTCCTTTATTCTATAATCCTTCATTTATTAGCAGCGTCACATGAGGTCTTGCTCCTTCAACATCATACCACTCACTGATGAACTCATTATCCTCCACTTGAAGCACTGCTCCTTCTGTCCCTATAACCACACTTCTAATTTTAAGGTTAACTTTTGTTCCTGCAGTCCTTCTAAGCCATTCTTCCTCCAGCATCTTATTCTGGCCTTTATCATAAATCATAGTACAGTGATATTCTAATCTGGGGTCTCTTGCTTTTGGTATCTGCGCTAAAATAAACTTCCCCCATAGACTCATTATTTCCTGTACTGGCTCTTCTATTTCCCCTAACCAATACACATTAGCTTCTTTTCCTAATGCCACATTCATCTGAGCACTGACTGCCATTTCATCCACATAAACTCCATCAGGTGTACACCAAATCTGGAAACCCAACTGGCACAAAGCGTTTCTCCCTAATAGATTTACTGGAGTTTGCTCTGAAACTAAGATTGGTAAATTGATTGTTTTTCCCTGCACCGTTACTTTAACTGGAGCTGTTACTGGTATTAGCTGCACTTGTCCCGAGAATCCTACGGTCTTTACGAATTTTCCTGACCTGGGGAGGTTAATGGCATAATTTGAATTTAGGCATGTATAACAAGCTCCTGTATCTATCATCATGGGTATAGTTTTGCCATTTACCTGAACCTGCAGCGTTGGTTCCCCATCAGCTCCCTTGCTTGTCAATAAGAGCTGACCCTCCCCTGTAGGACCCTCTGGGTCTCCCTAGCACCCATTCTGTCCACCCCAGTAATTTACTGGGCTGGAGTTTTGATTTAATCCAGTCCAGGCAGGGTTCTGATTCCCTCCTGTCCATGGATGTCCTAAATATGGGTTTCGCTGTGATTGTTCTTGACCCACAATTTGGGGAGCCCGCCAACCCGCACCTCCCCGCACTCCAGGTCCCTTCCATGGATTTACTGAACATTTCCTTCGGATGTGTCCTGGTTGTCCACATCCCCAACACACTCCAAGTGGACCTTGTGGCTGCCGCTGCTGTTGTCTGCTGAATTTCGGCTTGCTTGGTTCACTTCTGCCAGGCTGTGCGTACACATTGATGATTGGAACTGAGGGAGTTGTGGGCTGCTGTGGTTGTTGAACATCCAGTTGCTGTCTCACTGGTGATGCAGGATTTGGAGTCACTGGCATTTGAGATGCCTGCAAAGTCTTTTCTTCCACAACTGCAGCTTGAGTTTTTTCCCCCTTTTTCTTAGCTTTTCTTGTCAGTTCTCCCAGTTGAAGCTGTGCCACCTTTCTCAGCACGTCTCTCTCTTGTTCTTTGATTTTCTTTTCATCTTGTCTGTGTTTATCCACAGTGTGTTACGGTATAGACTGAATTCCACACCATCACTGGTCGCATCCACAGCGTGATGCTCCATGCCTGCTTTTGTCATGATGTCTTCCATTGCCTTTTGACCAATTATTCGGGCCAATAAGGCTTTTACATCTCCTATAGCAAGGAGACGCCCAAGTGTCTTTTCTTCAAAGTCCAGTATCCACTTCTGAGCCCCTTCATGCAGATCGGGCAAGCTATTGACCAACCCCTCCAGATGCTGGGTCTGCCATGGTATGTAATTAGCATGTCTTCCCTTAATCAGTATAGGTGCTTGTACCATCCCATATTTTCTTCCCGATCTTAATCTCATATTTGGCTCTACCTGAATCTCAGTGTCCTCTTCCCTTTCTGATATTGCCCCATTATCCCTTCTACTCTGTCTCTTTGGACTTTCTCTTTTCATTGCAATGTGCACAATTTCATCCAGATTAGTAATTGATTTGCTTAGTCTTTGGATAGAATCATCAAGACTTTGTGTCATCCAGTCTTTCCATCCTACCCTTCTCTCATCTCTATTTCTCTTAGTCAGCTCAGTCCTCATTCTCCTTTCCTCTTCCTGTACCATCCTTTCCATATCCTTTAATTCCCTCTCCTTTCTTATTTGTTTTCTGTACTTCCTGTGACCATCCAACACACCCTCATCATTACTGTCTTCCCATTCTGTCTGCTCAGCTCTTCCTTCATCACCTCTCACTGACCGTGCCTCTGACTCCCTCTCTCTCCTTGCTGTCTCTTCTAGTACTGCACTCCTCCACTCATGTTGTAATTTATGAAGATCTGGATATACTGTCTCACTGCTCTGCTGCTTACTCTCTCTCTCTCTCTCCCTGAGCAGTAGGGCTCCTTCCTTTTGTGGAGGGTCGGTGGGTTTTTGGATGTTCTCTCAGCATCCTCTGAGATTCTCTTCTCCTCTTCCAAGGCTGCTTCTTGTTCATCTTCTGATTCTGGATCCTTTTTGTCATCTGTTACAGTCACTTGTCCAGAAATATCAAACTTCCCTTCAATGACAGGATACTGTCCTACATAAGGTGGAGGGGTATCATACATCTTCAACTTCTTCTCTGTTTCTTCTTTTCTCTCTTTAATCTCCTGTCTTCCGTTAATAACTTTCCGAAGGTTCTCTTCTCCTCTCTTCTTAAACATTTTTAAGACTTCTAATTCATCCTGTCGCTTTGCTTGTCGTTTACTGGATTTGTCCTTTGGTTTGTGGTTCAGGATGAGAATTTCCAGGGCCTCACAAAGTGTTACATCATATGTGCCTTCTGATGGCCATTTAGTGTTTAAACCCTTGGTACGCTTAGCCCACTTTTGATTTATCTTCAGAACTTTATCCTTTATCAAGGGGTTCCTTTCATACATCTTCTCTACTGGTGTTTTCACCTTACCCTGTCCCTCAAGGGTCTTCACTTTAGTTGTCTTATTCATCCTTATTCTTTGAGACTCTTTGACTCACTTATTATTATTATTATTAATAATGTTATTATTATTACTACAACTAATATTACTATTATAGTATATTTTCATTATTATTTTTTTTTTTCCCTTTACAATTGAGTCTTCTAAGATCAGCACCTCAGTACAACACTTTCTGGACGCTCAGCCAATCTTTACCAGAGGAATTTCTGGGTGTTGGGCCAATTCCTTGTTCACTGCTTCATAAACTCCCATAGACCCCCACCCTTCTAATGTGTTTATGACAATGTTCCTCTCACTTTCTTCTTGCTCTAATTCTGCTCTATTGTTATAGAAAAGAATAAACAAAAATCACTTCACACTCTTTTAAGGCCTTCAGTCAAAATTCATTCATCTCCCATATGTGCGAACACACACAGATACACTTCTTCACACACTCCTTCACACACCCCCCTTAACGCCTCTCTCACTGACAACCACACACACTCACCAGAACTGCAGTTACACACACACACACACACACACACAGTAGCTTCTTCTCAAAGTGATCACTCTCTCTCACATTACTTCATTCATACTTCATACTTGGCAGCTGCAACACACGTGTACACACAAATCTTACTTCTTTCAGTTCTCTATGAACAATCTTCTACAGACAACAATTAATCACTCAATATTCAATAAAAACTGTACAACGCAAACCACAAGTTTGGACGTAAACCTTGTCGTCCGGCCTATTGTGAGGAACATGTACCGCAGACCTCACAATGCGACTGCCACAGGTTTATCTTCAGACAGAGACACACATCAACTTCGCGTAGAAATACCGTCCTGCTTCATCCACAAACAAACAGCAAAGGTCAATACGATCTTTCAACTCCTTGTTCTCGAAGCGACTGCCATATATCCTAGCGGCCTATCGGTCCCACCGTCAACACCCCCTCAGGAATTTCAGAAGAAAGCCAGATTCGTCAACCCACTTTACTCAGAGTCTGCATATTCACCAAGAGCTACCAGCCATGGGCTGCACAATACCTGTCCGAGATCTCTCAGGCTTTTACAAGCGCTTCACGTGACCCGTAATATATTACAGGCTTTAAAGCTGACTGCCCTAACAGGGTCAAGCCAACACTGGCGTGCACACTCAGATTCCACTATTTTACAGTTGGGCCACAGCTCCACCTCTTTGACTTCAGCAAAAAGTAAATTTTTAGAGTGGATTTCACCCTCTCACTCCACAGTTCCAATTTCTATGAATACTCATTTATCATTCTTTTGTAAACATTAAGTACAGTTCTTTATTGAAGAGGTGCACAGGTCTCCCAGTGGCCCAAGCCCCCCTCTGCTGGTCTGTAACACAGAACCTAAACTAAAAGGCAGCAAAATCTGAAATAATGCTTACGTTTAATGTTCTGTGCCAGATCAGCAGTGGGCCCGAGGAGCAGCGCCGAACCAGGAGCCCGTGTGGCCTCTTTTCAATCCTGCCGACAACACCAAATTATGTCGTGGAAAATTGAGGTGTGAGCCTAAGTCTGAAACTTTTTCTACGTCAGAAACCAAACAAAGTAAAAAATCAAGTGAAGTCAGAGAGATGCAGCACAACCAATTTACTGAAGAGTTTCAGCTCCAAATGCTCATCCCAACTCTGGACTTTAAATACATTTCAAACCCCTTTAAAATTTGCATAATTCCATCCCATTATTAGTTTTCCACCAATAATATTCAATGCTGTCATGATTGAAACCTCAGTTCCCCCACCTTTGCCCCTTTCCCACCATTAGGCTTAGGCCTTCTCACTGTTTACATTTCTGCCTTGTCTACCACCTATATTTCAAGGCATCCACCCATCCAGGCCCCCAGTTAAAAGTGTTTTTTCACAGATGTGTCCCTATTTTATGAGTGCAGCTGCCTAAGCAGAGCTGTAAC
>JABMDN010003359.1:0-14396 GCA_017165825.1 Hepsetus odoe
ATGGCTTTTTGGAAACAGACACTGAAGATGGACTGCTTTTAAGTCAATATCTGGCTGAACCTAATGTAAATGTGGTGATAAATGTGTGGTGACTTATTTTAGCTTCCAAAGAAAGTGACAGTCTTCTTAGGATACATGACATCAAAGGTATCCAAGATTTGATCTAAGGTTTGTCCTGGAGGCAGACTGTTGTGGCTGTATCTTTCAGCAGAATGCCTTCTTTCAAAAATGTTTGATTTATGTTGTTATCTGACATTGATGATCACACCTTTTATAAGGCTTTGTTATGGGAATGTTATGGACATCTTGACATCAGAGATCAGAAGGTCTGGAGTTTAAATCTCAGACCAGCCCTGAGGTACCCTTGAGCAAGGAATTGTCCCCATCATTGCTACCCATGTGCTTTGAATGGCTGCCCCCTACTGCACGGTGTGTATGGGTGAAATGCAGAAGAAGCATTTTGTTGTGTTTCACTGTGTGCTATGCTGTGTGTTTCACAATGACAATTAGTCACTTTCACTTTCACGCAATGAATAACAGTATTTCCCCTCTCCTTTTATACTCATATATCACCTGGCTTGGAAGAGATACAGATATATTCTTTTTTGAAAAAAATTCTAAAATTTAGTAGACACTAAATTCCCATGCCGTGTCTACTAAATTTTTACATTTATTTTTATCAAGCTCAAGTAAGATGCTGTAATGCTATTAAGATCTCACACCAGTACATAACAGTGTGACGTAGTGGTGTGTGGCTGAGAAGATGGTCTAGCTGACAGCTCATAATGCTGGCTTATGGCACTTGGCTTAAGAAACCACGATTTTAATCAACATCTGTATGAACATATGAAAATGATCCTTTTTGGTCTGTAATGCATTCAGTGGCTCATGATTTTTTTCTAATATCCTGATGCATGTCTTGTGTTATCCCTGTATTTTAAAAATAATTATGAGCAATGATACCAGTCTGGCTGCCCACACATTGGTTGACACCATTGTTTGCTCCAAAGGGTCTGTCACCTAGCTTGAATAAACATCTTGGGGCAATACTTAATAAAGAAGATTTTGAAGAAGTTTTAATTTCATTTTAAATATGATTAGAAATGATTCTTTAGAATATGAGAATATATATTAAAGAACTATGATTTCTTTTGAGTATAATAAGGAATGTGTTAAGGTGCTGAGCAGCCCACATGAACGTTTCACACTGCACAGTACAAGAGGTGCAGGATGCTCAGTAGCATTAGCATATTTACAGCCCCTGTTGTGTGTGCAGGACTGGAGTTGCTAGGGTTAGTGCTGGTTGCTGGTGATGCTTGTGATGCAGTGATGCTGGTTGTCATCACTGTGGATGAGTTCTGGCTGCTGCTGGTGGCTGTGGAGTGTGATAAAGTGGAAGAACATTAGAATATGTGGGAGCAGGAGCAACAATAGAAGTAAACAGGATGCTAGAACAAGATGCCTTGAACAGAGTTTAATAAGTTATAAAGTTTCCTAATCCTCTAAAATGTCAGATTTTTCATTCCATGTTTACATGTAATGTTGGGGCTGTCCAAATAGCAGGACACCTATTTAAGAGTGACCTTAATATAGTCTTTGGTTTTGGTTTAAAATAAGGAAGGTTTAGTAGTAGTTATTCTTAATTTTTCCCAGTTAAATAAAAATGGATTGGTGGACTGAGTGAAATCCAAACAGAAGTGCAATGTTTTCCTGTTAAAGATTCACAAATATAACATAGCCATAGAAGGATAACAGTTCATGTCATTTCTAGTTCTCTGTCAGTTCTTTTTCCAGTGCACCAACTTTCACATTAAAGTCACCCAGGCCTAGAATGGATGCTGCTTAGCTTTAACTCATCTTTAGTTAATGCAAAAAAAGAAAGCTCCCAAAACTTGTCATTACACTTTCAGCTACTTTGTTCAGACGGCTGTAGGAGGCACATGCTTTATAATGCTGTAGCTGGGGCAAATTCCTTTCTATGGATGTTTTAAGCTGTTTTAAGGGTTCATTCTTTTTGACAATGGTAGATGTTAGAATTTTAATACAATATATTATATATTGTATACAATAATTAACAGCGTATGAACTCAAGGGCAATGAAAAAGGTGCTGCAGAGTGGTAGCCTAGGTAACAGCTGATAATGCTTTACTAAAGCTTATGAAGAAAAGCTTGTAGGAATATTTAAGCGATGTTAAGAGAATCTGACTTACCATTAACGCCTGTTGTAGGTGTCAAAGCCATGACAGAGAAAGATCTGGACTGAATTGTCAATGTATTCAGAGTGAAAGCCAATGACATGCTTGCTCCTGTGTAAGTTGGACAAGTTGGACAATTAGGAAATCATTTGCTAAATGGACAATTTTCCATACTGTGCAAAGGTCGTGAGACAGACTTTCTTGTATTGTTAATATAAATTGTATATTGTTATTGTTACTTCTCCAGGCCACAGACTTTCAAAGGTTTTGCCTCTCAGTCCCTGTACAAAAGGCAGCCAATGTCCAAAAAAGGTTTGAAATTTCCTTTAAGAAGCCTGGAGAACTCCTGAAGTCTACTTAAGAAGACTACTCAAAGGAACTCTCTTTGTGTTATATAATGTATTTAATTTATGTTTGCATATGTTGCAAATGTCACGCTTTCATTTTCCTAGCAAAATATAACCAAATATGCACAGTACTATATGCATATATAGTACTATGCATGGTTCAAAGGATCAGACTTTATATTATCTATAGCCCTGTAGCCCTGCTACTTTTGCTCCATGGATTTGGTACTGCAGCCTGATTGCAGCCCTTAAAACATTGATTTTCTTTGGTGATCTGGAAGAATGGCAACTGAAAGTAGGAGATCACTCACCAGTAGTATTGATTGCCAGGTCAGTATAATTGGCCCAGCAGCTTGAGAAAGGGATGGTGGTGTTTCCAAGCAGGGCATCTACAAAATTTCCTTGTTTGTCTTTGAGCACAGCTGAAATGGTTAGAGATGTCACTCCCACTGATACACAGGCACCCTGGAGGAAAAGGTCAGAAGGCATTTAGGGAGGATGGACTTATACAATATATTGCAATACATATTTCTTAACTATGGCTTTCATCCAAATTCTAGATGTTCACCTTCACTGAATGTTTTAGAAATAAAAAATATATAAGTCATTTTGTGATAAAACACTGCCCAGTTAACAAGCTCTTCATACCCTTTATCAGTTTGCTTTATAGCAGAGATCATATGAGACAATTAATATAATTCTGTGTATTTTACATGGATTTTATTCTGGTCTAAATTTTGATATTGAATTCACCAATGAACCTTTTAAATCGAAGGTTAGGATTAAATTTTAGGTCATAAAATCCCCTGTTGTACATGTAATAGCAGTTATAGCATAGTAGGTAAAGTGACTGCCATGCGGTGGGTTTAACCAACTTATGACACTCAACCTGTGGGCTAGTATTAACTTAAAAAAATGCATTATGTCTTTTTGCCATTACAGTGATGGTGTGAGTCTCACCGTCTGGTCCACTGCCATAATACATGGCTGCACAATAAGGGGTCCTGGTTGAAAACCTGACACTGGGTCCACTAACACTAGTAGAGAAGATACTGTGTTCAGCGTCTGCACTGGTTGACTCTGCCTTGTCACATCCTGACTGGCCACCTAACACAGAGAGGGAGACAGACAGATGCTTGCTGAATTGTTTGTCTGTGGAACTCAAACATCCATCCATTTTCCAAAGCGCTTCTCCTAATCAGGGATGCTGAAGTCTATCCCAAGGCAAAAGCCTAGATGGTTTACCAGTCCAAGGATTGGCAGACCAACAAGTAAGCACGTTCCAGCAAACATAGACACACATAGGGGCACTTTAGCATTGTTCTTATCCACCTGATAACAGGAGCTTTTAACAGGAGCTCTGAGCATGTGGACACAAGGATTACATGCAAACTCCAGACTGAAAGAATACAGTGAAAGTCTCCTGGGACTGGCAATCGAAATCAGAACATTTTCACTGTGAGGCCACAGTGCCACCCTTCTCCCATGGAATTTCAATCACTGAGATATGTACAAAGTATTTCCTATTGGTTGGATGTGAAATGGAAACATCTGAGTACAAATATCTATGTACAAGAGCAATAAAATGAAATTCTTTTGTGGGTAAAGGGCACTCATAAATGTTTATTCCACCGAATAATAAGCATTTATGAAAACAGCACATAATCATTAAATATTTCATTACAGCCCAGTCACTAAAACAGGTACCATCTAAGTCAAACTGTGGTGCTCTGTAGATTCAGCGAACTAATAACATCAGTTATAAATGCATTTAAATCTTACTTGACTCCACGATGGGTCACTGGGTGGAGGAGACGGGGGAACAATGCCCAGTGATGACACATTGAAGCCGATGGACTGACTCAGATTGCCAGAAACTGCAGCCTGGCCCAGACTATCAGCAATTTGCTTCAGCACTGCAAACTGCTCCACAGCTGCAAAAGACGTACAGTTGATGCAGAATCAGTGCCTGATAGATGCAGATAAGTTCAGTTTGATCAGTTTGTTTTTCTTGATATTACTGCTTAGAAAGAAATAGCTTTCCTTTTAATCAATTCAATTACTAAACAACATTAATTACATCAATTACTAAACATCTATTTAATGAAAAATCTATGAAGACACTAGTCATAAACATGCATTAATATTTCCAAAGTTTTTAAAAAGGCTGCTTTTTTCACTTTCACACCAGAAAGTGTAATGATTTTTGTAGATGTCATGTAGACTTATGAATGCTCCCCTATAGTTGTTACCACATCGTTTGATTACCTAAAACATGTCAATCAATCAGCACGTTTTCTTTGTTTAACTTTGGGACAGAATAGTTTCAGTATGTTTTTTAGCAACAGTTTGGAAAAGGAAAGTGTCAAATCATCATGGTTTAAAACATGGAGGTTAGATTAAATACAACCAGAGGATTATTCACTTGTATGTAAGTGTTTTTTCTCCCACATTTTTTGGCTGATTATTTTTTTATGAATTCTGCAAATTCTGCAAATTTTGTAAAATATGCAATCAAACTTAAGTTTAAATATGGCAACTGCGACTGTTGTGAAAACTGTAAAAATAAAACATGCGAAGGTCAAGCTTGTTGAATGGTCTGAAAAAATGTATGACCCATATAACTGACATGCAAACAGTGGTGGGTTGTGAAGGCTGCATGTTTGGTGCAGTAGAGGGCGCTCTGTTCTGACTGAGCAAACCTGAGCTTATGAAGGCACAGGGGTGTTTCATTGGGGCTGACTATTTAAGCTCCAATGAGTCAGAACAGAGCATGGCTCATTCGCAAGGTGAAGCCTTAAGTTAATGGTGGTGTTTTAGTTCCTGTATCCTGGTTTTTTGGTTACTATGGATAATAAAGTTATGTTCTGGACCACTGCCTTTGTGTTGACATCCTACCCGCACCCCGCCACCTTTACAGAAATTAACCACCATAACCTGGACGTCGCGAGCCATGAGGGCGAACAAGAGCATGTGTTGTGGGCAGCAGCGAACAGTGTCGAAGAGATGCTGCAGCTAATAAAGACATGGGAGATTAGGGCGATGGCAGGTTTTGCTTCTCTGGATCTCTGTGAGCATTTGGAGAGTGAGGAGTGGGTGCGACAGACGGCTCGGGCGCTGTCTGAAGCATCTGAAGTCGCAGATCCAGCTTATTTCCACCCTGGAGCCCGAGCTGCGCATGGATCGGTTTATGCTTTTTCTCTGGGTGATGGTTTCCATAGCCGCAAAAACAAAGCGGAACCTCGGCCTGCTGAACCACGTGTCTTTTCCCGCCCACAACATGGATGGCGGGGCTTCGATGACGGCTGGCGGCATTCAACGCGGGATGTTGGTAGTGAATGCCCCCTGCGCCATTCAACGTGGGAAGATGGCAAAGAAGGCAGCCTGTGACAGGGAGAGCGTGAAATTGGCAAAGAAGACCGCCCGTGACACGGAAAGCAGGAAGCTGGCAGAAAATGCCCCCAGTGCCTGGAAGGTCGACCATGAAGACCCTTCGCAGCATGGAAAGTGGCATGCTTTCATGCATCAAGGAGTCGACCCCCAAACCCAGTACCACTAACCCATCTGCCAGGAAGAAGGCAGAGAAGGAGCAGCTCCAGGTTAGTGGGAATGATGGAATAATCAGTGAACTGACTTTGCAAGTTCAAAGATTGGAACAAACGCTTCAGGAATCTGAAAATGTGTGACTGTCTGTTCTGGGCAAAGAAAGATTTTTTCTTTTCTTTATCAAGAACAAGAAAAATTGTTCTTGCCGAGCAGCTCCAGGGAAAGGAGGCTGAACTCACAGCCAAGGATCACGAAATTTGTGCACGGAACCAGGATCTTGATGTTTTGAATGTAAAGTTAAGGAATGCTACACTGGCCAATTGTCAAGTGTCAGAGAGGCTTCAGGAGAATTAGAGGCTGAAGTGAGCAGAAACCATGTTCAGGAAATTTAATCAGCACTCAAGCCAAGGAAATTGAAAATCTTGAACTGAGACACGTTTTGCACTGGAACTGGAGGCGAAGTGTAAGAAATTGGTAAAAGACAAGGTCTCCCTCCATGCCATGAATCACCAGCTGCAGGAGAGCAACCAGTCTGAGGTATGTTCCCTTCAGGAAGAATTAGCTAAAGTTAGTAGGAAACTGGAGGAAAAGCAGGCTGAGTACCTAGAATATGAAAAGAACTGTAAAAGGGTGAACAAATCATTTGGTTAACTAATAGCTTGAACAGTACCCAGGAGAAACTAAGGAATGGATCAGAAGAGCTCCGACAGGCCAATGTGAACCACAATGCACTTCTCATGGACATTCACCAAAGAAATGAACAGATCAGATGCATGAACATTCAGATCACTCAACAGAGGGAATTGCTGACAAGGCTCAACCAGCAGCTGACAGAGAAAGAAGCATCTGTGTTACAGTGATCGCCTCGGCCACAGACGAAAGGTTGAAACACGAGGAAAAGATCACCAATCTGCTTTCTCAACTTAAAGGACTCTTGTCTCTTTGTCAGAGGGAGATTGAAACCATGGAAACAGAAAGAAAAGCTCTGGCTCAAGACAAAGGTAAGCTTCAAGGGGAGATCAGTAAATTCACAAAAGAGAGAGAGGTCTTCAGGAAAAAGCTGCAAGCTGTGATTGTTGTCCGAAGAGAGAGGCTGGAGAAAACAGATGAACAGAAGAACCAAACTGCGCACCAGGCATCAAAGAGAGTAGAGATTCCAACCTTTCAGTAGAAGCTGGAGGCAGCTAAAGTGGCCACTATGGAAGAACAGCTGAATCAAACCAGGGCAGAGCTGAAGTAGGTGCAGGACAACAGTGTCGCTCTGCAGGCTGAACTGAGAAAAGCCCGGAGAGAGGCCAGTAAGCCCACAGAGCTGGAAAAGCATGTCAGAGGTATGGAAGCAAAATTGAAGAATCTTGGAATCTCAACTCAGTCAGCAGACACCAGTGCATGCTGGGACCCTGGTGGATAACTCCAAAGTGGAGCAGCTGAGGAACAGTGTGATGGAGAAGGAGAGGCAGGTAAAGATTCCAGAGGCTGAGCAGCCATGTGAGAACTCTGAGAAGGGTGCTCAGAGCACAACAGAACACCGGCCAAACTCTTTCCCTGAGGAGAAGCAGGAGTGGTGGTGGCCTTCCACTGCTGTTCTGCTTCTATCATGGCAGCCTCCTATGCCAAGTGGGAGAGGCTGCGCTTATGATCAGGGGGCCAACCATGGACTAGAGCTTTGGGATACCCCTCACCACCGCCAGCAGCCCTGGATGTGGCTGTGGCTGGTCAGGGGCCCCTTCTTTGGTTTGTTATGCTTTGTGGACCCGGCCATGTGCTCCATTAAGGGGGCTGTTTATGTTTATCACCATTACAATAGGAGGCAAACCTAAATATAACATTTCCACTTAAATCATTTATTTGGTGTCTATTTGCTAACATAATGGAAAAAAAGGAAAACAAATAAAAAAATGTGGTATTACATTAAAATATGTCAAAGTGTTTACCCTGCAGAGGATGTATACTTCAAAATTCAACAAAATGAGTTGACCGGGATGTCCTAGCTCCTACACGGGACTGTAGTTGCTTTAACAGGTGACTAAACATTTGCAGATGTTTTTCTACTTCACTGTGAACTAACAGTGAAATTGAACTGGAAAATATTACAATAATACAAGGTTTCCCCTGACATTTGACATGCAATGTACAATATAAAAACACAGTGTGTGTGTTCTGTTCATCCTCAGCGTATGCTCACCACTGGTATTATTGGTAGATGTCTGGTTCACAGGAGGGTGTTTGATCTCCACTTGCACTGTCAGTCCAGTGGCCCTCCGCCGT
The DNA here is from genome assembly GCA_017165825.1 of Hepsetus odoe. Lineage (NCBI taxonomy): Eukaryota > Metazoa > Chordata > Actinopteri > Characiformes > Hepsetidae > Hepsetus > Hepsetus odoe. The sequence continues at coordinate 8,357 of JABMDN010003359.1, forward strand.
CGAGCCGAACCCTCTCGGATGATGTTGGTGATGCGGATCATGTTGCTGGGAACCTTAAGGAAAAGAGCCAGGTTGGTGACCAGTTTGTCACCAAAGAACTGTGCCTCAGTCATGGCTGGAAGGTTGAAGGCAATGAAGAGAAGTGGAGATGTGTGGATTTCAACAGGGTTGGAGCCTCGGAGCAGAATGTACAGCATTTTGTAATCAGGGTCAAAGAAGTTGGAGCCGAGAGAGGAATCAAGACTGGGGACATACTGCCCTGAAAGACAGAGAGTGGAGAAGAGAATACAGTGAAACTGGCAAGTACAATGTTAAGCTGCATTTTCAAGCACTTGTCTTATTATTCTTAGTATACCACTGCTTTACTGTACCAGTATAGGCAGGTTTAAGCAGAGTGTAATCTGTTCTGTCACTGTTCCACTGTGCATTGTTTGGTGCGACCAGAAGATTGTCCACATAGACATCAAGACGCTGAGGGTTTGAGAAAAATATGGCCGCCCGAACCGTCTGGAACAAAAAGAAAGGGGACAAATAACAAAAAAAATTTGGGAGCCTCTTGGTGGGCTCATTATGCATGCTTTAATGTTTTCAGATAGCACCAAAGAATATAGTACCTCACTAGGCATAGCACTGAGCATCATGAGTCTCATGTTCTGTGGGGATGTACTGGTGAAAAAGATGTCAAAGGACTTGTTTGTGGCTACAATGCTGTGGAAGAGGGACACTCTCTTTTGACATGTGTAGCCGAAACACCAGCCATGGTCTTGTGGGCCTTTGTAGAGAGACAGGATGGGACACACTCATGTTATATTTTGGTTTCAGAAAACATCATTGAGCAAAATGATTGTCAAATGAATTTCTAAAAGATGCAAACAGTGATATAATCATCTGATTTTCAGCATCTACATGGTTAAAGCTGATCAGTCATTTTGAATAAAACCAGATTAAAATATGACTAGAATATATTTTCAAAAATGAATCTTCTGTCAATCTCATAATAAGAAATATTGAATATTTTCACTACAATTTTTAAGCAAGAAAGCTAATCAACCACCTTTGGCAAGTACTGCAATAGTTGCATACATAAAGACAAATCTTCTTTTAGGCTTAAATGTACTTAAATGTTGTGACATTTTGTAACCCCAAAGTCAGGTGCAAAGGTGGGAAAATACCATTCAGCAGGTCCACGTAGCTGCCTCCCAGCACAGCCACGGGAGAGAGACGTCTTGTTTCACTGTCTGAGTCCAGACTTTCAATCACTAACATCCTGTAGTTCAGCCCAAAGCACTTATAGGCCTGCCATGTGCTCATATATATGCAGCTAGAGTCCCGGATTATACCTGTATGCCAAATGAACCTGTCATTTATGCAGTGCAGTCTTTGTTTATGCATTGTAATGAACAATTCATTTTACAAAGATCAGTCCTGTGTAGGGTGGATAGTGCACTGAAGTATGTGAAGTATGCACCACTACTTTGTGTTCTGATTAAGTCTAAATTAACATTTATAAATGTTCCTGTGACTCAGAATATGCTATTCTTGCCAAATGTTTGAACTGAACCATTATAGAAAGCTACCATTACTTCATGTCAGTTACAGGAGCCTTGAAGTGCAGTCCAAGAGTTATGTTGAGCTGAACTATTAATATTATAGGGTCATTAATATTAGTGATTATAGGCTTTTCAGAGACATAACCTAAAATAGAAAAGACATAATTTTTAACTCCTGTCTATGTGAGGACCTGCCATTGTTTGGGTCAATGAAAAATAAAAAAACACACCTTTATTTGGTGCTATCTGGTTCACAGCAATACGGCTCCCATTGAGGTAGGTAAGCATAACTTTAGGGATGCGATAATCTCCCAACCCATACTGGGGGTTCCCATTCCACTGGTACTCAGACTGAGGAACAACTGCCCCTTTGGCTCCCAGGAAGCTACCGTCCAGGTCATTCAAAAGGCTTTTCCTCTTAGCGTCACAGACCATATCCACACAATCAGATGGGTTTGCCTTGCTGTAATAAGAACATTAGAGAGTTGTGAGAGAGCCAGAGACATGTAACATTTGAGGGGACTCAAAAGGGAAAAATCATGCTCTGCATTTGAAGGAAAGTAGATAACAGTGTAATTATGCTTAAGGAAAAGAATTCTTTGCAAAGCTGGGAACTGAAGCAGAATGTCTGATCTGAGTGGTAATGGTTCTATTATCCTCCGCTTTGAACAAATGAGTTATATTTTTAGGAAATGAGGTCCAAAACACCTTGCATTTATCTTATCACTGTTATCTTCTACTACTCATATTATGTTTGGTTACAGATTTTTGATCATTTTTGTATCATTAGACTGAAATAATAATCACTGTGCAGGTTTGAATTATTTAATAATTTTATAAAGCATCACAACATATATGAATATCGTCATTCCATAAACCACCCATGGAAATTTCCTCTGAAAAGTCAAAATCTGGTCAAAGAAACTTTTGTAAAGTGTACAAAATGTTCTGTTTGTTAGAGGGACAATTTGTAAAACATCTAGCGTGTAAGTATATCAAAAGAAAAATTTAGTGATTAACAAAGCAACAAAATGTACCTCAGATCTGGTCGATGAATAAACACCTCAGCTTCCTCAGTGCTGTCCACTTTGGTGATCCTCTGAACATAGATTGGGTGCTGCAGGTCCTCATTGTCTGGACTGGTTAAAAACATGTAATTGGTCTGGCTTGAGCACACATTTCTAAACCCAACAAAAGTGGTATCTGGAAGATAAAAATGAAAGACATTTAGGCAACTTCAAGTGAACTTTTATGTGGCTTAACAGCACGTATTCTCAGTTGCCAACATCTATTATAATAAAATCATTAAATAAATCTTGCCAGTGACAGTCAGGAGTCCACTGATGGCATTGTAACTCATGAGTCCATCATGGGATTTTGTCGGGGCTCCATTCTGTGCAGACTCAAATGTTGGCCAGGAGATTCCAGACTTTCCACCTGCCACAGAGAAGAAAGCAATCAGAAGTCAATTATAAGCCAGTTAATTTAACAGATATTTTAAATATTGAGGAGCATGATTTTAACCAGTGAGTGAAACACATAGTGTGAACATGGGACGCCCACCTATTCTGTTTTTTTTTTTCAGGTGGGGTACTGGTGGTTATGGTTATGTTATGATCATCGATTATTCATTAAACATTATTCATTTTGTTGATGGAGAGTTAGGATATGTAGGATTTGTTCTTGATTATTGTGCACACTGCTCTTCAACCCTGAGATTTTTGTTTCATTGTTTCACATCCTGATTTTAACTAACTGTACCAACAAGGCTGGTCTCACTACCGTCTTGTAAACTTTCTCTTTTACTTTTGTTACTTTTAACCATTTATGACAGATCTGTCCTGCAACTTGTCTCCACCCATTCCAACCTGCTGCAAACTTTACCTCTCTTTCACACTTCTGAGATGGTGGCACGAATGAAAAGAAAGGCAGCAGAGCTGCAGGTGGCAGAGTTAAAGATACTTAGATATGCATCATCACTGGGAATGATGAGGTTGAACAGGGTTAGAAATTGGTGTGTTAGAGCTCAGGTTGGATATAATGGAAACAAAGAGAGATGGGGGAAGGGTGTTGAAATGTGAAAGAGGATAGATGTAGAGGACAGGAAGAATTGGATACAGATATAACCCGAAAGAAGAAGTTGTTTAGATAAAAAAAAACAAACAAAAAAAAACAATTGCCCCATGTGATAAAATTACTATATCTAACATGGTACATGTGAATATGGTAACATGGTACAAGTGAATATTGTTCTCATTTCACAGGAGACAAAGGAATAAAATTTAATTTAGAAATTGATGAGTAACGGTTTTCTAACTAAAGAGTGGAACTGTACCGTTAAGTGGTCGAGGAGCCCTACTGGTTGAACTTAGAACCATGTTGGTACCATTTAGAGGAATACTATCGGTGCAGTCAAAGTTGGGGCTGTTGCCAACAATCAAGGCATTCTGGGAAAGAAACAATTTATCAGGGATCAATTAAGTAAAAAACTTAATTTACATTCAGAATTACCTTTGTATTACTTGTCTACTGTTTATGTCAAGCCACAAATTATGTCATAGTTTGATTCTTACCTGTATCAGCACAGTTTTGTTGGAGTATTCATGGCTGATTGAGGGCGGCTCGTAGATCAAGGATGTGATGCCCATTCCATTATCCACAAGGGTCACATTAGAAACAACTATGCTCATGGGCACCTGACCAAGAACAGAAAAGAGAGCTTCGTACTGAGAAAAGAAAAATCTTTATAGAACTAAATATAGCATCATTAGGTGAAGAGTGGAAGGGAAGCTTGCACAATTTGAACTCATACCTGGAAGTAAATGCCAAAATCAAAACTTTTCCAAACTGTGAAACCCTGGATCTGAGAACAGCCAGGTAGCCCATCTTTATTCATATAGACCCCATATAGACCTCCATGTGCCTCATTTTGATGCCATTGAGCCACATTATTGTAATAACCTGACATATCAAAAAGTAAAGATTAAAATATACAAGTTCCTTGCTGTACAACAGGTAATTATTTATATGGCTTGTTGTAACAATATATCTTTATTTGTATTTACTAATTGTTCATTGAGTTTTCTGGGTGTGTGTGTAAACAGTATCACTCAAGGTTAAAGTTTCATTGCAAATTTAGTTTATCCTCACCTGGACACGGTTCTCCATCAATTCGGAATCCAACTCTTTCATAACCAGCTACAATGTTTCCCTGCAGAACTACTTTTGTTCCCAGATTTGTCTTGAAAAGCAAAGTAGAAATGTTTAATGTTTGACACACAACATTCATTTGTTCTGCCTATCATTCCTTTACATACTTCAATAGCTGCATTCCAGTCAAAGTTGACAGCCTCTGCCCTTCCATTGTATGATCCAGTCCAAAGTGTGAGAGTAACCAGATTCCTCCGGATCACATTGTTGCTGCCCCACACTCTGATTCCTACAATTGTAGAAAGCAATGCTAGTTGAGTTTCCGTCAGTTTTTAGAAAAGGCACAGACGATCGTAACCTCATGGCTCAAATGCAAGCCATATTTATTTATTGAATGAAAAATCATTCAGTAATGATACTAGGGCCTGATTCAGAATTTTAAATTGGCCTCAGTGCCAAGGTTTTATACCCTTTACATTGAGATTAATGAAGTTTAAAAAAGCCACCTTCTCCTACTGTATGATGAATGACACTGTCATCAACGCTCAATCCATCTGTTCCAAAAATTCCAATAGCAGGAGAAAAGCCATGGTGAAAAGCGCATCCCTTAACGTAAGATTCATTCTGAACCTGGGGAAGTATGATATTAATTTAAAATTTTTTATTATTCTTGTGACGTTACTTTTCACTCATATCAGTTTAATATGGATCCCTACAAAACTGCTGGGATTAAATTCAGATGCAGTGCTCAATGATTTTATTACCATTTCATACATCACATTGGTGTTCTCTCTAATATGAGCAAAATACAGACATCTCCTGCAAATCACAGACCTCACCCTTTTGAATTTCTCATTACGGCAATTAACATCACCCATAATGATATTAAAATGAGTGGGGGTTGTCTCACCCTTCCAAGGTTAAGGAAAGCCAAAGAGTATCGGGGATCGGTGTAGTCTGTCCAACCTTCTTGGCCGGTGTGGTAAAACTCCACATCTCTTATCTGGGCTTTTCCTTTTACACAAAGTCACAATAAATAAATGTGTTTAAACTGGTATTAATGTGAAGTTAGCTGTATATAACAGAGCTGTAGGATATAGATTATCTCTTCCTTTTTATAATATTAGATACTTCAATTGCATTATGTCCTGATAGTATTTATTTATTATTTATTATTATTATTACATTTATTACTTTTTTATTACTTTTTTATACTTTGTTACTTATATGTTTAATTCAGAACCTATTACCGTGTATATTTGTATATTATACATTGTAAATATGTATATGTATATATTTATAGATATTTATATATATATATATATATATATAGATAGATA
>JABMDN010003394.1:0-13658 GCA_017165825.1 Hepsetus odoe
ATGCTTTTTAAAGTGAAAGTGACTATTCTTCTCATCGTGAAACACAGGGCAACACAACGAAATTGAACTTCTGAATTTTAACCAATCACCAACACACATAAAGCTATTGAAAGCGCCCAGGGAGCAGTGACGGGGATGGTACCTTGCTCAAGGGTACTTCAGGGAAACCTATTGGTCTGGGATTTAAACCCAAATCCTTCCAGCCCCGGGGTCAACTCCCTTACCACTAGGCCACCGCTGCACATGTTAAGAAGACACATACTTAAATTTTCAATTCAGTTTCTCTTTTCACTTACCTTTAGATTTAAAAGCTGACCTACTGAATAACTTATTTGCTCTCTCCTCACTAGTTCATTCATTCATTCATTCATTCATTTATTAATTCATGTGTTTACTCTCTGACCCAGTCATGCAAACAATCATTTATGAGTTTGCTAACTTTCTTATTTACTTGCATATCTTTCGTTCACTAATTAAATCATTCATCAATAGTCAGCTGAGTCTGAGGTTTGTTATGATTGCTATCACCTGGTCACTCACTTTCTCAGTCAGTCATGCAGTCACTTCTCTGATCATTTATTCTCTCTCTCTCTCTCTCTCTCTCTCTCTCTCTCTCTCTCTCTCTCTCTCTCTCACACACACACACACACACACAGACACACACAGACACACAGACACACACACACACACACACACACACACACACACACACACACACACAGACACACACACACAGAGAGAGAGAGAGAGAGAGAGAAAGAGAGAGAGAGAGAGATGAACACCTGCCACCTGCAGCTTTGTGGTTTTCTTTTATGTACAAATATGGAAGTTTAACAGGAATTACTGAGTTTTGCTTCCTGACAGATTCTTATCAGCAGAAAAACCACATTACACTACACTACATACAGAGCTACTCACACTGCACATTTCACCTCATATACACTTAACACTTATTTACCTTACTCGTATTATTATTACACTGAGAGAGGCAGGGAGATTTATAAATCACAATCTATAAATCACTTACTCCTATGAGATGATATTGTGGTTCTTCTAGTAACATATCTGCTGTTGATCTCCTCATAGACCGCCTCAGCCGGAGTCTTACGCCTCCTCTTAGAGAGCACTGTGAGAGAAACAGACAGAAATGTCCATCAGTTCCATAGAAGAGAAGAGAGATGATAGACTGAAAGAATAATGATGTTTAGAGAATGTACAGAAGGTGGATTGTAGATCTCTGTATCTCCCCACCTCTCCTGAGCACTCTGTTCTGGTAGAACAGCACAATCAGAAACACTAAGGCCAAGAAGAGCACAGTTCCCAGACCCAGGAGAGACACTGAATATATGGGTGGAACAGCTGAAGATTGTGCATTAATGTTGGGGTTTTTCACTGTCTGGTCAACTGTAAACATAAACGGAACATAAACTGTGTAGAGCTCAAATTAATCCATGTAAAAATATCCCTAAATATGAAGTAAGAGGCAATAAGTACCTGAGGTGGTGGATGTTGTGGTTGTTGTGACAGGCGTAGTAGTAGAAGGCAAAGTAATGTCTCTGAATAAATAACCTACAAATGAAGTTGAATAACCAACACAGACAAAAAACATTCAAATCTGAAATGTTCACTGGAAACACTGGCAGCACTGCTGAAGTCAATTATACAGTTAGTAAGTAATGCAACTTCAGGTTAATACGGGCCTCAACAAAGTTTTTGACGGAAACTTGATTATAAATATTGCTTTAAAAGAGTTTTGATCAAAGTCAGAAGTCCAGAATGAAGCAGTTTTCTTCTGACCTGCACAGGTGACTCCAGCATCCTGTCTGTGGGAGCACTCAGTGTGGTTTTTAAGGGAGTGAGGACAGTCCCACAGGTGAATCTCAGTCCCTTTACATTTCACTCTGTTCAGCCAAATAGCCCCTCCACCAGCTCCAAAAGCAGCACTGCCATTAGCACTCAGTGCTGGTCCACAGCCCAGCTGTCTGCAGACCACCTGAGCGTCCCTGATGTCCCACAGATCATCACAGACAGTGCCCCACTCAGAGTTATGAAACACCTCCAACCTCCCAGAACAGCTGGTCTTTATTCCATTCAGTCGGAGAGGCATGTGATCTATAACACACACAAGCATGTACACAAACACACACACACACACTACAATATTTTGTTCAGTGTAGAAAACACTGATGAAAGGCCATTTATCTATATGTGAAGAAGCAGATAAATAGTTGTGATTGATTTAATAGTTACATTTTAAAAAATGATTCATTTATTTGAAAGAGTCCTTACTAAGGTCCTGTTGCTGATGGGAAGATGATGAGTATTTTAGATGACTTCGGTGCACGAGAGGATTTTCCTTATCTGCAAATTTACCAGAATATTTATATTTAGCATTTAGGAATACAGCACCCTCCAGCATCCTACTGATATCTTTATTTATTATGAGGGTATAGAAAGACGAAAATCTACTTTAATCTTTATTTAATGTCATCTTTAATCAGCAATCAACCAAAATATCAATTATAATAATTATTACGAAATATATATATATATATATATATATATCCCAAAAATGTGTCATGAATATTGGCACCCTCATTACCAGTGACTTTATTCGCAGATTAAGCAAGGGGTCCCCAACTCTGTTCCTAGAAGTCTGGGGTGCTTGAGGACATGACATCAAACTGTACTGGATGCCAGTCTCCCAGCACAAGAAAACTAACCACTGGTTCATTTCAAAATTCTCAAATTAGGGTAGGCTATTTTGTATATATGTAATATTAGGATACTATGTGACAAAGTAAATTTTTAAACATGGGTGTCAGTAATTCTGGATGGCACTGTGAATATGTTGTTTTATTCTCCAAAGTAAAAATAATTACACATCTTACTCATGTCACTATACAAACACACTGCAAGCTCCCTACCTGGGCAGGTAATATGAGCTGCCTCATTGCTGTTATCACAGTCGTTCTGTCCCCAGGGTGAAGATGGACAGTGCCACAGAGTGGAATCATATTTCCTGCATTTCAGATCATCCAGCCAGTTTGGAGCTGATTCCACTCTTGCTTTGGTAGAACTCTCACTCCCAGATCTTCCACAGTTCAGCTCCTGACAGATCAATCTGGCTGTTTCTGCACCCATCTCGTTTCCACACACGTTACCCCAGGTTCCATTGTAGAACACCTCCAGAGTCCCCTCACAGCCCTCAGTGAGTCTGATCTCTTTATAACCTAATGAGTGAAAAATTATACATTTTAATAATAAAATGAATGTATGACATCTTGTGTTTAAAATTACTGTATGATGTGTTATATTTAGGAAAATTAATAAACTAAATCTGCTTATTCTTTCTTTTTCAGCTTAAACAGCATATTCTTATTTTCACACTAGATGTGAATCCAGAGTCTCATGTCTAAACAGAAGTTATTCTTTTCATATTTAACACATTTTACCTGAGCACATGACCCCTACATCATCCTTGTGTGCACATTCACCCTCTTCACATGCCAAATATCTACAGTTCCACAGAGACTGCTCATTCCCCTCACACTCCACCTCATTCAGCCATATGGGTCCAGTTCCAGGTCCAAACTGAACTGGTACCAGAGCCCTGAGGGACTCTCCACACTGTAGCTGTCTGCAGACCACATCTGCATCCTTAATGTCCCACAACTCATCACTCACTGTCCCCCATGAACCGCTGTGGAAAACCTCCAGCCTTCCTGCACAGTCTCCTCCAGAACCAACCAGCCTGATGGAACTGTGGACTGGACACAGACACACACACACACACAGGCCATTATATTTTAGGATTCTGCAACCTCTGCAGGTCCATATTCAAATCCCAGTCACATTGCTACAGGTGCCTACACATAAATTACACATAAATAATTAAGCCTACCTAGTGATATTAATTTTAAAAAAGCCAGGCCAAATATCACTAGTTAACTATATGTGGCATGTTACATGCTTACATTAACTAATACAATCAATCTGTCAATCTGCTGCCATTGCCATCCCCTTTGCACAAAACCATAAAACACAAATACTGGAAGTATCTACCAATGAACAAACTTTCAGTAATAGATTATTTTGTATTTTATCACTGTTTAATTGGGATCTTAATAATATATCTCTATCAGTAACAACTTGTGTGTGTATATCATTAATTCCCTTTGTACAAAGCTAGTAGACAGTTAAAAATGAAACAATATTGATATCTAATGTGTTTTAAATTCAGCAAAGATGTACTATGAACTATGTACTACCAGTGCAATTGATGCCTCATCCTATTAAGATCCTTCTCGGGGCAGTTAGGCCAAAAGAGGCCAACAGGCTTATACCTTGGCCACAATAGCAAAGTTTACACTTTCTTTCCCAAAATGTTAAATTTCAACTGTTCATGATATTCAACTGCTGCTTCTTACCAGAGCAGGTGATTGACAGCTGTTCTCTGGAGCTACAGTTCACTGTTTGAGCTCTGCTGCAGTTTCCCAGATGAGCTTCACTCCCAGAACAGTTGAAACCAGTTACACATGTTTGATTGTGTTCAGGACTGGATGGAGATGAGCCGAAGAAGCTGATCACAGAGCCACAGTCCAGCTGTCTGCAGACCACAGAGGCCTCAGATACATTCCAGGAGTCCAGCAGAACTCTCCTCCAGTCCTGCTGGAAGAACACCTCCACCTCCCCCTCACACTCCTTCCCTCCAGACAGCCGCACTCGCCCCTCATGAAATGCCAAGGAGGAATCTCAAGAGGAAAACAAAAGTTACTTTGAGAATACCACATACATATAGTTATTTATTAACATTAATGTGAGCTAGAATTCACTTTTTTAAATCTTACTGCTGCAGATGACTCCAGCATCCTGTTTATGAGAGCATGCAGCTCGACTCCATGATGAAATGGGACATTTTGACAGGTGTGTTTCGTTCCCCTGACAATCAAACACATCAGCCCAGATCTGACCACTCCCCTCTCCAAACCAGTCTGACCCCAACACAGACACAGCCGTCCCACACTTCAGCTGACCACAGAGGACACTGGCAGCTCTCATATCCCAGCTCACATCACACACTGTGCCCCAGTCACTGAGGTACTGGAGCTCCACTCGACCTGAACAGGTGTCAGAGCCATTCACCAGCTGAGCCTTTGTGAGAGCTGTAAACAAAGCTGAAAACTTAGCATTGATGCAAGAGCAGCAATTTGCAGACTTGATAACGAATAATATGTTTTTATAATTTACATATAAAACTTTTCAAAATAAAAATGCATTAAATACTGATACTTAACGAGTACATCTTAGTCCCACGTCATTGTCATGAGAGCAGGTGCGCTGAAGTGTGTCATTGGATTTCTTTTTACAGGAGTAAATTGCAGGTTCATCGCCTCTACACTGAAGTTCCTGTGACAAAACTTCACCCTGTCCTCTACCAAAAGCAGCTCCTCCCAGAACCTCCACAGGAGTCCCACAGTCCAGCTCTTGACACACAACCTCTGCATCCTGCTGGTCAAATCCAGCATCACACACTGTGGACCAGTCATTCCTATCAGTTACTTCTAGTCTTCCAGAGCACTCATGAGGACCATCAGAAAGTCTGACTTTGTCACCTGTTCATTTGAATTGAAGAAACATTGTAATCATCACACTACAGTCCGGTGTTACAGAGAGTAAAATCCTACGGCTAAATGTGCTTTTTTTATATTATGACAATGAGCAGTGTTAAAAAGAAAAACTGCAGTGTAAAATTTTACAAACTTAAATTAAATTTTTATTTAAGGGTATTTAACATTACTGGTCCCCCAGACCCTACTGACTGTGAAAGCAGCTCTGCTTTTAACTCTAAATTTTACACTGATGGTTTAAATGTCTGACATCATAAAGATTGAATCATCAAATATTCATTTAGGAAATTGTTAATGCTGCACAGTGCAACAAACATTTATTTGGATATTAAGATCATCACAACATACCTGAACAGGTGATTCCAACTTTACTACAATAATACAGATATGCCCCTAAACAGTTTGTAAGTGTGGACTCTGATCCACTGCACCTCGCATACGCCCATCCTTTTTCTGAAGCTCCACCAAAATCAGCAATGCTTACAGCATTCAAACAGCCCAGCTCTCGACACACCACTGCAGCGTCATTCATATCCCACTTTTCAATACACACTCCCCCCCACTGTCCATATTGAAAAGCCTCCACTCTTCCAGCACAGCGACTGCCACCATCCACCAACCTCACACTGACTGTAAAACAGAAATAGGGAGAGAGAGAATTGATGGGAAAATAATAAAAATGAATTATGTATTATACAATTATTATTTAATAAATATGCACTTCCATATATTGAAAAGTGAAGTTATTGGTTCTAATGCAACACACTTAAAAAAAACACTGAATGGTTTACATCAATTAAAATAAATGTTACTAAGATACTGTGAGACTTGCTCTATCCATTACGTCACATATCAGAATTAAATTCTTATTTTTAATGTTCTTACCAGCTGTGGAGAGAGTGATCGATGAGGACAGAAGAATGAGAATCACACAGCTGTCCATCTCCCTCTGACCTGCACACACTCCACTCAACTCAGCAGAACAAACTTCACCTCCAACACTCCCCCCAGAGAGACTGAAAAACAGAGAAAGATAGAGAGAGAGAGAGAGAGAGAGCGAGAGAGAGAGAGAGAGAGCTCGATCCAATCACACTCACTATGACCTTATTAGAAAGATGAGCGGAAATCATCAAACATTTTCAGCAACAAATCAGTGGAGACTTTTTTCTTTCTCCATATTTATCAAAAGAGCGTCAGCACAGATGAACTCCACCTCCATATCTATAGGTGTGTGTGTGTGTGTGTGTGTGTGTGCGTGTGTGTGCGTGTGTGTGCGTGTGTGTGTGTGTGTGTATGTGTGTGTGAGTGTGGTGAACATACAGGAGACTGAGTTCAGAGAGAGGAAACACTCCAGAGTAATACAGCATTAATGCACCTGCAGAGATCCACACACTGATAAACACAACAAACAGATTACACACACAAATCACATTGCTTTTACTAATAACATTTACTAATCTTTCACAAAAAAATTTACAATTGAAAAATGTAAAGATTTTGTTTTGTTTTGTTTTTGATTCTGTTTTATGTAGTACAGAGAACAAAGGATCAGCATAGCAGCAAAGCATATGTACAGAAAATTGGACAAAACAATAATTTAATTTACAGAATAGATTTTATCTCTTATATTATTATATTAATTATGTACTTTCATTATTATCAAACTCTTTATCACTTTTACTCACATGACTGCAGTTCAGCTCGTAGAAACATTGATGATTGATTATTGCAGTACATCTTGTCTCCACTAGAGCAAAGGATTAAACCACAGTCAGTGACTTGAGTAAATAGGAGCTGAAAGATTGGACTTGATATCAGTTTTAGATAGATCAGATAGATCAGTTCAGACAGATCAGTTATGTAAAAAGTGTTTTTTAGGTGTGTATGTGATAAACAGTCTATGAAGACTTGCCTACAGACTATTCAACCAATCAGTAGATATTCAGACAAACAACCATTCTGGTAAAGTATTGTTATTATTATTATTGTTGTTGTTGTTGTTGTTGTTGTTGTTGTTATAGACACCATTGGAATAAGAAATTTACTTAAAGTTAAGTAAAGTGGAGATAAGAGTGGAAGAAGATGCTCACAGGTGGATTATATTTTTTGCAGGAGGGCCAGTCTGAAAGAGACTGGAGATTGCAAATCAGTGACAGGGGAGAGTGTGGCTTAACAGCATAGGATGGTGGTCTGTAGGATGATCTTGGAGGTCAAGAAGAGGAGGAAAGTGAGGAGAGAGTGGAGGATCAAGTGGTGGAAGCTGAAGAAGGAGGACTGCAAGGTGGAATTCAAGCAGGAGTTAACACGGGCACTGGGAGGTGTTGGAGAGCTACTGCATAGCTAGGAAACTACTGCAGAAGTGATCAGGCAGACGGCTAGAAATGTACTTGGTGTGACATCTGGAAGGAAGAAGGAGGATAAGGACTAGAAGAAGTACTAGAGTGTATACAGAGGGAGGCAAAGAAGAAATGAGAAAGTCAGAGAGATGAAGAAAGTAGATGCACAAGGAGATGAACCACAGAGCGAAGAAAGCAGTGGCAAAGGCCAAAGATAAGGTGTTTGGTGAATTGTATGAGAGTGTGTTGAGCAGGTGGAAGGAATACTTTGAGGGACTGATGAATGAAGAAAATGAGAGAGAGAGAGAGAAGATTGGATGGTGTGAGCATAGTGAACCAGGAAGTGCAGCAAATAAGCAAGATGGAAGTTCGGGCAACGATGTAAACTTTTCAGAAGAGCAAGATTAACCTAATTAGAAGGAAAATGTAGTTTAGGTCCACTGAGTCTTGAAAAACAAGCATAGACAGGAACAAAGATTTAATTTAATCTGAGGATTAAAACAATAAATTTTTAACCTTTATGCCAGGATGACTAAGTATAAGATGCAGTGCAAGTGATGGCAGTGAATCCTGAATAAGTTTTACAACAAAGAAATCCCCCCTAAATTAATGTCCTTTGTCCAAAGTCACCTTTGAATACATTAGAACACAGAAAACAGATCTAGAGAGAATTGTTGTTTTCCTCTTCCGATACAACCACGATATTCCGTCATTTTCTGTTTTACAAACTGAACCATCAAATTCTTCTGATGAATTATTACAGTGCACACCTCTATCAACACAAACTGCACAGGACAAGTAAATTACTTAGATCAGTCTTCTCTGAACTGTCTCCACTTACATAAATGAAGCTACTGTTGTGTAAAAGTGGACACAAGACCAGCCGCTCACCTTTTACTTCTGCTGCATCCTCTCCAGCAGTGATGACACCATCATTGTTGTCTGGTGGAGCCACTAAACCAACACAGACAGATTAATTACAAAACAATAAATAAATCTGACATTTTACACTGTAGAAATTACAGTTCCATGTTATAAGTCTACATTAAAAATCACTTACTGGTCTTCAAGTTGGAGTCTGGTCCTGTGGTAACAGCATCACCAAAGTTCTCTGGTGGGTCTACTAGACCAACATGAGAAGATAAATTATAACAATAAGAAACAAGCCTCTGCAATTGCTAGTGTAATGAAATCAACATTTCTCTACATTGAAAATCTTACTGGTCATTATGTTGGAATTTAGTCCAGTGGAAACAGCATCATCATAGTTCTCTGCCACATCTTCTGCTCCCAGAACAACTGAATGATCAAATTATATTAAATGTTAATGTTCAAAATATTCACAACTTTAAATAAGTGAAATAAGTTCCCTTAACACATTAGAGTTGCAACTCACTTATTTAATTCTGCCCAGTAGTAATGACATCATCATAGTTTGGTGGGTCCACTTTAAACAACGTAAGAAGATAAATTATATCAATGAGACACAAATCTGACATTGTTACTTCGTTGAAGATTCTGAATTCTGAGTGACTAAATATATTTTTCATATTTGACAAAAACAGACTCATACTTGAGTTCCTCTTCTACATCCTCATATCCTGACTGCTGATCAGAGGGAATGCTTCCTGTTAGAGGAGAGCAGAAAAGTCATGAAATAAAAAACAGGACCACCCACCCCCTCGACCCCGCTTGGGACAAGCAGCAGAAAATGAATGAATGAATGAATGATCTGAAATTGAAATTGAAACTGATTGCATTTAAGATACATTTGTAGTGCTGTTTCCATTTATAAACTTGATTCAAACTGGACTGCTGGTCTAGATCAGATCAGATTTTATGAGTCTCTTGAGGGTCATTTTACCTGATAGGAGATCCTCATCCACATCTTCATATGCTGAATACTGTGCTTCAGAGAGGATATTTCCTGTAAGAGAAGAGTAGTTCAGACATGAAAATATGCAGAAACTCCTGCAAAATTGTGATCACAATGAACTGGGTTTCTTACAAAAAAATACTCTGCACAGAAAATGACTGTAGAAGAATCAACACCAAACATATGTGTTTCAATTTTCTTTGCCTTTTAAAATTTACAACACTTTCTATCAGTCATGTGATTGATACTCTTTCTTTTATATTGGCAGCAGACACAGACACAGCAAATACCAGACCCTGGAGCTTTTTCAAGATCATGTGGTCAAATGTGGACATGCTTTTCAATAGGCAACCTAGCCAAATAACTCACTTTGTTTAAAATCTCTCTCGCTCTCTCTCTCTGTTATTCAGTCTTTCTCAGATGATGGCAGACTGCCCTGTCACGCTGAGATCTATATACTTTACACTTAAGGGCCTGTCATTGCAAAATGTGACAGAAGCCCCCCTCCCAAAGTGCAACTCCTGAGGTGCACACTCATCCCATTGGCAGGATCTGACACAGAGGGGAGGCCAAAGAAACCAAAAAAAAGCCTGAAATAGACAAAATTAGAGCTAACAAGCTGGGACCAGATATGCACAAGGGACACGACCGGGAAACAGCCGCAGGACAGGAATGTGACACAGGACAGGGCTGGGGAGTGGTTACAGGAGGAGACACAGCATAAGACCAGGGAGCAGACATGAACGGCTCCAGAGGGAACATGTGAAAATAATAACAATTGAAAAATAAAGGCCTGTACTCTAGAAAACAGATTTTTCATCATAATTTAATGTTATTTTTCACAATATTTAACTTTTATACACTTCAGAGCAGCTCTTATGGATATGAAGTGCGTCTCCACTGAACTGACCAACTGAGACCCCTGCTGATGTTTTAGTTATCAGATTTCTTACAGATTTCTAGTATCGTGAACAAAATAAATAATTGGTAACATTAAAAATCATAAAATTAAACTAAAGCAATAGCTTAGAATAAGTACTCATTTTCACTTTGCCATCAGTGGTGTAACTGCATGATAACACTGAAATGTAGATGAGTGCACTGTGAAAATATAATCATCTATTATTATTATTATTATTATTATTATTATTATTATTATCATTAATCTCACCTGGTGTTATTTCAGAATCAGAATCTGCTTATTTTACTTATTTCTTCAAAGTCAGATTAATAAACATAAGGTCAAAAGGTCAATTTGTACACCTGAAAAACTGTAAACGTCTATGCTGAAGCTCTTTTAATGGCGCTATTTTGCTGGGCTTTGCCTCCATATCATTAATGTTCTGTCTCCAACCAAAACTCCTTCTGGCCTCTCTTGATCTTTTCTGACCTCTTTGGCTTCAGAGTTGGCCTAGCTTTAAAGTGAAAGTGACTATTTGTAATTGTGAAGCACACAGTGGAACGCAACCAAATTCATTCTCTGCAGTTATCCAATTCAAACGAGTCACAACATGTTTGAATCAGCAAATTGTAACTTGTGGCTGTTCTTATTATTATTGTTGTTGTCATTGGTAGTAGTGGTACAACTTGTCTTATTTAAGGTTGCAGGGGCGCTGGAGTTTATGCCAGTGCTCTGAGTGCAAAGGACAGATAAACCTGCACAGTTCATCAGGGTGTAGTTTTTGTTTGTTGTCTATCACACCTCTGTTGGTGCAGAGTCATTTTCTGCCACTTGTCCCAAGCTGGGTCACAGGGGAGTGCTGGAGTCCATCCCAGCTCACACAGGGCAGGAAGGACAGGTCAGCAGCCCATCGCAGGGAGGAGTGTGACAGGGACGGCACCTTGCTCAAGGGTACCTCAGAGGAACCTACCGGGAAGGGGTTCGAACCCCAATCCTCATGCGGCCAATGCCCTAACCACTAGGCCACCGCTGCTCCGAGTACTATAATTCTGGAGTAAAAGAAGTAAATGAAAAAATGAAAGATGATGAGGTCAACACACACTGTAAAATCTGACCTGGTTTAACCCACAAACTAAAAACCTTCCTGTAAAGTGAAAACCCTTGTCATTGTGAGGTCAAAGCACAGCAGACAATGAACCACAACGAAATTGGACCTCTGCTTTTAACCCATGCACACTCAAACACCGTGCAGCAGTGGGCAGCTATTGAAAGCGCCCAGGGAGCAGTGACAGGGACGGCACCTTGCCCAAGGGTACCTCAGGGCAACCTATTGGGAAGGGGTTCGAACCCCTGACCCGCCGATCATGTGACTAACGCCCTGACCACTAGGCCACCGCTGCCCCTATAGAGCAGTGTTTCCCAAACTTTCTCTGCAGGGACCCCCTTTTCTAGATAGGAACATTATTGAGCCCCATATTCAAACGACACAGGTTCAGATTCAAACTTTATTTGAAATACAACTCCATTTTCTAATTAAGCGAAACAAATGCAATTACAAATGGTGCAATTTCACCACTGTAGGAGAAATAAAGAGCATGATGAAGTTATACACAAGAATAAAAAACTGTCTCTAAAAAAATGGCTGGGAATGTTCAATGTTTAGACTCTGTAAAGTATAAATTGTGGAATAATAAAATCATTTGTTGTGTCTGAAGAGTAACTTCCTGAGGAACGACACTGGATGAGGTATTTCAGTCACATGATTAATCTCTTCCTGAGGTTTCTCCTCCACGTCATCATAATCTGTAAAATAAAAACACTTACCTCAACAACATATTTTGATAGTACACTGCTTTGAGCTAATTAGAAAAGCTGACGTCAGCTTTAACTAGATTTAGGAACAGTATAGGTGATAAACTCTGGGTGAAATCTATGAAACATATATAAATACATCCATCCATCCATCCATCCATTATCTGCCGCTTGTCCCAAATGGGGCGCGGGGGAGTGCTGGTGTCCAACCCAGCGCACACAGGGCGAGGACGGGGGACGCACCCTGGACAGGTTATAAATACATAAGACTTTCTTTAAGTTGTTCACAAGGTCTATTTGAACATTTCTATTGTGTGAACAAGTTCAGGTCCTGTAAGCGTGTAGATCACTAATTATTCGCAGTGTTACAGAAAGACCCTCCCAGCTATGAAGCATCTTTCAAACAGACACTTATTTAGTGACACAAAGTGCAGCTATCATACAAAACTCCATCAGTCGTTTACCTTTTTCCCCTCCTGCATCTGGAACAGCAGTGATGGCCTCATCCATGTTCTCTGTTGTGTCCACTACATGTATTTAGAAACCTAAATCCATCCATCCATACATCTATCCATCCATTCTTCCATCCACCCATCAGTCATCTCAGCCTGTTACCCTGAACTTATTGTCAGTTCAGAGATTCGATCCCTCTGTCTGTTTTAGGACTTTGAGAGGAAGAAATCAGAGAAGAACATGCAAACTCCATGTAGGAAGGACTCCCAAGTGTATCTTTACACTTTTACTGTAATGAAGCTTCCTGGAAAAACTATCACTCTACATTATGAACATCAGCAGCTAAAAACCATTTAGATGACTATTACATTATTATAGAAACATAAAATACAAAAAATGACTTCATTCAACATTAATACTAATTAATCATTCATTTACCAAATAATTTCTGATCAGATTTTGTCAAAATGGTGCACCAATGTAAAAATCGCCAACATTTTGGAATTCATGTTCTTGTGAATTGTACAAAATCAAACCTCCGTAAAACAATTCAAAGTACAAAAAGTGTTAATACATAGTTTTATGATGTTCTGAATGTTAATGTCTGTAATTAATCCATTGATCTGACTCTGTTTTGCTCTTTTCTAAAC
>JABMDN010003421.1:0-14451 GCA_017165825.1 Hepsetus odoe
AAGTTGCTTTTTCTAAGTTTCTGCCTGGATATTTGCTCCCCCTTATCTATCTTTGTCCTTGCACACTCATATACCATGTCTAGGACATTCTGACCTGCTTATTTTTCTGTCTCTTTAATGCAGGCAACTGCATTAAAAGTTTGAACATAATTTGATTAAAAAGGTTTGAACAAATTTTGCCTCCACAGGAGATTAAATAGTTAGCCTGCAGAGGTCACTGTCAATTCAGTACTGACTTTCTCCTGGGTCCTGGAAAGATTCTGAAGTAAAAAGGCCACAATTGCTGCTACTTTCAAGCACGGTCATGAGTGATTGTTTATAAACATAGTCTCAAAACTGTGCATCAGATCTTGTAGAGACATAGGCGAAAGTGCACCAGAGAAATGAAAGGTAATTATTTCCAGTAGTTTGTTTTTTATTGGAGTTAACGTTTAATAATATGTTTAATAATATTATTATGATGTGAGGTTCAGGTTTGTATGCAAACATCCTGCAGAAATGTACTTCAAATGTGCTTATTTTTATAAATACATTTCAGAGCCTGTACTTTTAACAGCTGCGATGGGCTGGCGACCTGTCCAGGGTGTGTCCCCCATCCTTTGCCCTGTGTAAGTTGGGATGGACTCCAGCACTCCCCCGCGACCCCGCTTGGGACAAGCGGCAGAAAATGACTGACTGACTGACTGACTACTTTTAACAGTATGTATGGGCACCTGTCTGGCTTTTTCTAATCTGCTCGTGCACAAAGTTTAGTATGTTGGGTCCAACATGTTCAAGGTATATAAATGTAGAATTTGTAAAGGTTGTTGGTGTAACTAGTGACTCATTTAACCAAAAGAATAATTGGATAAAGAGAATGAATATAAAGAGTGAATATAAAGAGAATATTGGTGGAGGCAAGTTTTTGTACGATGATTTCTCACTGTGTGAACACCCACACTTTGTTTGTGGAAGTCCCTGTATTATGTTTACTCTGACAGTAATAAACTCCTGAATCTTCAGGCTGGACTTCACTGATGGAAAGAATAAAGTCAATCCTGTTTCCACTGTCACTGCCACTGAATCTGGAAGAAACTCCAGAAGCTGTCACATCTGAATTATGTATAAGGAATTTAGGAGTTTTTCCAGGAATCTGATGATACCAGGACATACATTGTTCATTTGACTTTGTGTTAATACAATTAATCAAAGGATCGTGTTTGCAGGTAATAGTGACAGTATGACCAGGCTGCACCATCTGATCTCCAGACTAAGTCAGCACAACCTGCCCCAAAGACTCTGTGGAGAGAATCCATTCTGACAATTAGTTTAATTTAAAGGCACTTGGAGCTTCATTTGGTGCTTCTATATTATACTTCTTCTTCTAGATTTGTTTTTGCTTCTCAAAGCACCCTCTGATACATGGTAGAATTCATTGTGGATTCTCTGATGGTGAGCTGGCCAGGTCCTGCTGCTGCAAAGCATCTCCAAACCATGACACTTCCACCTTCATTCTTCATAGTTGGTATTAGGTTATTTTCCTTCAATGCTGTATTTGGTTTACGCCAGGCATGTCCTGCTGCACTCAATTCTGCTTCATGTACATGAAGTGTGTTAAAGAGAAGTGAAAGAGTCTCAAAATTACTAATAGAACTGAATATAACTCTTTCAAAGAACAGAAAATACACACTTTCATCTCTCTCTCTCTCTCTCTATCTCTGTTCAGCTGGAAAGTGTTCACCTGTTACATCTGATGACATTCCTTGCATTACAATCAACATTTGCTGTTGTAGCTGTGTTAATGTGTGAACAATTTAATGTTCCCTCCCAGGACCTGCAGGAGGTCTTTACTGCAGCAGTTTACTGTGAATGTGTCCAACTGCTAGCAGTTGCAATTTAATGTGTTAGGATTATCAACATGACCACAGAGCGAGTGAAAGTGTGTGTTTGTGAAACATTGCAGCTGCAGAAGTGTAGTGTGACTGAGGGAGGTTTTTGTATGACACTGTTTCACTGTGTGAGTTCCCAGTTACCACTGATCTTGTGTGCAGTCATACAGTAATAAACTCCAGCATCTTCAGTCTGGACTCCACTGATAGTCAGAGTAAAATCAAGACCATTTCCTCCAGATGAAGGGTGACCCCTTCCACCACTGAATTTAGAGGAAACTCCAGAAAATCTCACATCTGAATAAAACATTAGAAGCTTTGGTTCTACTCCAGGTTTCTGAAAGTACCATGATGTGAAATAACGGCCTTTAGAAGTTTTTCCTTGTTCATTCCTATGAACTTCTGTGTTGGTTTTACAGTAAATGGTGACTGAATGACCAGACTGAACTACTGTACTATCAGGTTGAGTCACCACAATCTGCCCCAAAGAACCTGCAGATAAAATGGAAACAGTTTGACCACAATCATCATTGTTTAGGAAAATTATTATATTCATGTCCTTTATTTCACAATATTCATCATAATAATTTTAACCAGATCTTACCCAAAACACATGTGAGAACAACCCAGATGAAGATTAAAGTCATGATGACTTTTTTATCGTGTAGAAAAGCTTTGAGTGATGTCTCTGTGAAGTTTTAAACTGACAGAGCTATAAATACTCCCAGAGAACTGAAGCATGAACTGTTAATGTAAAGTGTTTTCAGGATGGAAATGTTATTAGACTGCAGAAAAAAACAGGGTTAAACTCAAAAATAAAAAAGGATGACTTTGTTTTTCATTTTAGATTATGAAAATATATTTATGTATTTAAAATCTTTTTTTCAGGATTTAAAACTAAAACACCTGCTCTTGAACTGTAGTGTGTGTGTGTGTGCGTGTGTGTGTGTGTGTGTGTGTGTGTTTAAAGTTATTTCATAGAGGTTGTTATCAACAGTGTTCTAGCTGATGAAGTTAAACCCAGCATTGAGCAGGTAAATTGTCACAAGGCCAATGTCAGACTTAAAATAAACGTGTACAGTTTCTAAAATATGCTAATTATATACATTATGAATGCTTTTCCCATATGCAGCTACTTTCCCATTGTCCTGTTGAGATGACAGGTTGTGATGAACAAAGATCAAAGATAAAAAAGATCAATGACCTGTCCCTCAACAATTCTCCTCCTACCCACAAAGCTGGCAGCACTCTTGATCTAATATTCACCAGATCGCTCCCTATGGGCAATATTTTGTCTACACCTCTACATGTATCTGATCACCATCTCTTATCTTTCAGATTTCTTGCCAGCATGTCGCCCTATCAACTAGAGACTCCAAAACACGCCCGGAGAAATCTCAGCACTCTGTCACTGTCCTCTTTTTGCTCCACAGTTCTCTCCCACCTATCTCATCCTGCTACAACTACCCCAACTGTTTCTGCTCTCGAACTCAATACTAATGAACTCTCAATACTAATGAACCCTCTCCTCCCTCAGCCATTCAATTGACCAGCTCTGTCCTTTAATTACCAGAACGAGACGTGTCTCTCCACCGTCCCCGTGGCTGACCGAAGTTCTGCGCAACAACCGTAGAGAACTACGATCAGCTGAAAGGAAGTGGAGGAAATCACAGTGTTCTGAGGATCTTGTTTCATACCATTCTCTCCTCTCCAAATTTGCTACAGATCTAGCCTCTGCCAAGTCAACGTTCTTCAAAACCAAATTTGAAGAATCCTCAACAAATCCTCGTAAACTTTTTGCCACTTTCTCTTCTCTTCTAAAACCATCTCGTCCTCCCGTTGTCTCAACTCTCTCCCCAGATGACTTTGCTTCATTTTTCGATGAGAAAACTGAGGCAATCAGAAGATCTTTCCTCTCAACTCTCCTGTCCAGCCCCAAGCACCCTGCGACCACCAATTCCTTGCCCTCTCGCCGCTCTCCATGGAGGAGGTACTGCTACTCCTGAAGTCCAGCAACCCCACCACCTCGCCCCTTGATCCGATTCCATCATTCCTACTCCTAGAGATGGCCTCAGATCTTCTTCCATACATCTCTCAAATAATCAATGGATCTCTAGAGACCGGCCATGTTCCATCTGCCTTCAAGTCAGCCATCGTCACTCCAATCCTGAAGAAACCATCTCTGGATTGCACGGATTTGATCAACTACAGACCGGTATCCCTTCTCCCCTTTCTCTCCAAAGTCTTGGAGTGAGCAGTATATAACCAACTCAACGTCTTCTTGGCTCAAAACGGTCTCCAGGATCCCTACCAGTCTGGATTTTAAACATTGCACTCAACTGAAACGGCTCTTCTGGCAGTCACTCACGAACTCCATGCTGCAAGATATAGCAACCTGTCCTCAGTCTTGATTCTCCTTGATCTCTCAGCGGCCTTTGACACAGTGAACCACCAGCTCCTCCTGACCACTCTCTCCAACCTGGGGATTGCTGGCACTGCCTGGCAGTGGTTCACCTCATACCTACAGGATCGACAGTACCAAGTTTCATGGCAGGGCCATCGGTCCACTCCACGAAATTTGACAACTGGCATTCCCAAAGGATCTGTCCTCGGCCCCCTTCTATTTTCTCTATATACTGGCTCTCTGGGGAAGGTCATACTCTCTCATGGCTTCTCCTATCATTCTTATGCAGACGACACCCAACTTATCCTCTCTTTTCCCTCCTACAATCAACAGGTCTCTACTAGAGTCTCTAACTGCCTGGCTGACATCTCTGCATGGATGACAGCTCACCACCTCAAGCTTAACCCTAACTTCGAAGGCCATCAAACTCCGCGTCAGGACCTTCACATCTCCTTTGGCGGTTCACTTCTCGTCCCATCTTGATCGGCTAGGAACCTCGGTGTCACTTTTGACAACGAGCTCTCCTTCTCCTCCCATGTCCTTAATCTCTCTAGGTCCTGCCGACACCTTCTTTTCAACATTAGAAGAATCCATCCTTTCTTCTCCATCCAGGCAACCCAACTACTGGCCCAGTCCCTGGTCATCTCGAAACTGGACTACTGCAACTCTCTTCTGGCAGGTCTTCCACTGAAGGCAACAAGACCACTACAACTGATTCAAAACGCTGCCGCTAGACTTGTCTTCAATCATCCCAAGTTCTCTTCATCCACTCCTCTGCTGCGGGATCTACACTGGCTCCCAGTGGATGCTCATACCAGGTTTAAAACTCTAACTCTCGCTTACAAGGCTACTAACAGCCTTGCACCATCTTACTTGTTGGCTCTAATCAGACATCGTGTCTCTTCTCGTCCCCTCAGACCATCAAGCACTGCTTGTCTTGAACCCCCACCGCTGAAAAACAGAGGAAGACAAGTATCAAGACTCTTCTCAGTTCTGGCCCCTCAGTGGTGGAATGAACTCCCCCTGATGGTCAGAACTGCTGAGTCCCTTGCTGTCTTCAAACGCAGATTAAAGACCCACCTGTTCACTGAATTTCTGAAGGGCTAATCCCTCCCAAACCATCCTCTCTCCTACCCTTACTGCTTCTTTCCTAAAAACCTCTACTCTCTCTCCTACTCTCCCACCCCTGCTCCTCCTTTCAAAAAAAAAAACAAAAACAAAAATTGTTTTATGGTGTATACTTGTTACAAGGCTCTTAGTCTATTACTTAGGTGATACTAGCTAATCAGCAGTTACTAATCTGTGCTGGTTACCAAGATGACGATCTATTGTGGAAATTAAGCACTGTTGTAAGTCGCTCTGGATAAGAGCGTCTGCTAAATGTCATAAATGTAAATGTAAATGTAAATTTGTTTTAATGATTAACCAGCATGTACCTAATCTAGTGGACATTTACTTAAATGGAAGAAAATATATTCAAATCTTTAAGAATGCATTCAAAATATGAACTTTGCCATTGAAACCTTTGAAATAATCACTTCACTGCCATTCTGAATCTCATCGCTTGTTGCTTGTGTACGTTCTAGGGTGTGAATAACTTTGTGCAGTAAACGTTTAGTCACCTCCCTTCTAAAGAACACCAGACCACCATGTAACTGGCCAAGATGTTCTTCAACCAGGTTAATTACTGGTAACTGGAGACCTGATGATGGCAGATTGAAAGAATAATGTATTATATTCAGTTTAATATTTACCATCCTGAAGCTTTTATTCCAAGATACAAACATTATAATCTAAATTGCAACACATTTATTTATCAATGCTCTTATGAAAGGACAGTGAATTATGGACAAATGGAATATGTAATTGTAAAAAGGGACAAATGAGAAATCACAATTGTCGTGGTGAGTACGTGAACAAAGCTTG
Source organism: Hepsetus odoe (assembly GCA_017165825.1). Taxonomy (NCBI): domain Eukaryota; kingdom Metazoa; phylum Chordata; class Actinopteri; order Characiformes; family Hepsetidae; genus Hepsetus; species Hepsetus odoe. The sequence goes on from JABMDN010003421.1 coordinate 6,199, forward strand.
TGTCATCATGTCTTAGGTGGTCCTTCTCATGCTGATGATTCTGTAGGTCTCTGTAAAATATAATGGGACAGTGGTGGCCTAGTGCTTAGGGCCCAGGATTGGAAGGTTGTGGGTTTGAATCCTGAAGTTTGCCCAGAGGTACCCTTGAGCAAGGTACCATCCCCATCACTGCTCCCCAGGCGTTTTTCAGTAGCTGCCCCCTGCTGCACGGTGTGTATGGGTTAAATGCAGTAGCTGCATTTCATTGGGGTTTAATGAGTGTTGTGCTGTGCTTCACAATGACAACTGATCACGTTCACTCATATGCTTGACCTCACTTTGGCCTGCCTGTCATTTTGTTTTTAATTTCTAATTCTAAATTCTAAGTCTGTCTGTCTTTCTGTGCTTGTGTGTCTTAGATGGCTGTGCTACAGTAATGTCCCACAGTTCTGTGTCAAAAGCTAAGAAGTTACACAGATGTTTGGCTGCACTCTTCTGTGCTCCATCTTCACTGTCGAGGAAACAGCTGCCAGAGCAGGCCTGGCAGGAGAAAGACAAACTGCCTCCTGTGTTTATGTGTCTGTAGATTTCTTTCAGTGCTTGAGGAGGACCATATTAATTACTTTATAAGTTTCAGTTTTTTGGAACTTATAAAAAGCCAACCAAAACTATGGGGTAGACAGAAAGACAGCAGATTGCAGGTAAGTGAAAGTGAAGTTAAATTGACTGTTATTGTGAGCACACCACAGAACAGCCCTTCATGCACAACAAAACATTTAACCCATACTGAGTGTAGCAGTGGGCAGCCACACATTCAGCCCCTGGGGAGCAGTGCTCATTACGGTATCTTGCTTAAAGGTATCTCAGGGTAACCTACTGCTCTGGGACTCAAACCCATGAACTTCTGATCATAGAGATCCATAAACACTAAGCCATCACTGCCCCTTTTATCTACTTGTTTTTATCCAGACAGCCTTAAGTAGAAACAGGTGAGTACCTTGTTAGTTAGTTAGTTAGTTAGTTAGTGTTAGTTAGTTATCTTAATACCACATAATAAATTTACAACATATACATATTTACAACATAACCTTTGACTTGTAGCAAAATATAGTTCAAGAAACAATAATATTTTCAGAAATTCATAGTTCATAGTGGCATGTAAAGCTGATGATAGTTCATAGTTTGTCTAAATCTTCATTCATGTTTTTAAAAAATTGTAAGAACTACAATTTCAAATGATGTTTCAGATGAATCCTCCAGATTTCAGGTTATTCTCTTTTATTTGTTTTTCATGTCTCACCTTTCGTTGGGCAGCGGTGGCCTAGTGGTTAGGGTGTTGGCCACATGCTTGGAGGATCGGGGGTTTGAACCTCTTCCCAATAGGTTGCCCTGAGGTACCCTTGAGCAAGGTGCTGTCCCTGTCATGCTCCTCCCTGTGATGGGCTGGTGACCTGTCCAGGGTGTCCCCTGTCCTTTGCCCTGTGTGAGCTGGGATGGACTCCAGTGTGACCCCGCTTGGGACAAGCGGCAGAAACGATGAGACATCTCACTTTTCAGAGTAGGTTTGGTCTGTTAATATGCAGCAAGGAACTTTGTTGTAAGGGTTTGACTGTTTTGTTTTGTTCACGGTAGAGGGCGCTCTGTTCATTCATTCAGCTAAGGTTGAAGTTAGCGGTGGTTCTGTTAGGTTCTGTTCCAGTTTCGTGTCTGGATTTTGGTTATGTTGAATAAAAGTATGTCTGGGACTACTCAGCGTTGATGTCCTTCCCGCACGTCCTTCCTGCATCCCGCCACCATGACAGTTGTTTTGTTGTCGAAGTGAAGTGCATAAAGATAACGAACCCTAAATTAAAGATGTGATCGGCAGCCTTGCTTTTTGAATTTTTGCAACATGTAAATGACTTGGGCCTATTGTTGGACAAATATGCATGTGATTCAGCCAAATAAATACCCCAGAGAAAAGTTAACTTTCTGGAAGAGGTCTGGCAAGTTGTAGACTGGAACAAGCCTGCATGTTCATGATCACAGTAGTAAGAATAATTAAACAGAACAGTATGGCCTCACTCTATAAAGGTTGCTGATTACCACCTGACACAAAAATGTGGTAGTTACAGTTTGGTTACATGAAACTTTTTGAACTCTAAGCTGAAGAGGACATTTGAACGCAATACAAGATGAGAGAAATCCCTGATGTTTGCAGATCCCTTGTCCACTGAAGAATCAGTATATCTTACTTGACTTTAAGCAAGAAAGCAAGCTTGTTGGAGAAGCTGTTAAAATTAAAAGCTTGAGTAACATAGGGATGGAAACACAATTCAGATTAAAGGATAGAAAGTAAGCCTAAAAGTAAGCACCCCAATGCCATAAAGCCAACTTCTCTATGTTGTGGAAAAATTTACCAAAGAACACGTCAGAGGCACAAAAAGAGTTTTTAATAATCACTATAGTGAGGATTCCTCTTGCACTCTGCTGAGAATACAAGAGGGAACCCAGAATACAAAAGATCAGAGTTTCTTATACACATATCTGGGCCTCGCACACTTGACAAATCCCGTCATACCATGTCTAGGATATTTTGACCTGCTTATTTCTCTGTCTTACTCTGGAACTGCATTAAATAGTTTTAACATTTTTTGCTTAAAAGGTCTGACCAAATTTTGACTCCACATTCCCCCTTTTGATCATTTAACCAACCTTTACACACTCTATTTCAAAATATTGCAAAAAGCTAGGATATTTCTCATCATTGACAATACACAACTCAGCAAGATTAATAACTTTCTTTATTGACAAAACACACACAGAATCTGTCTCAGCTCAAATTTGAAATTTGATTCGATCAAATTCGAACTAATGTTACCCCCTTTGGCTAAAACAACCACAGTGAGACACTTCTTGTAGCATTGGTCTGAGGAATGTTTGCCCCACTCCTCAGTGCAGAATTCTCTACGCTGTGAGATGTTTGCTTGCATGTACAGCCCGTTTCAAGTCACCCCACAGCATCTCAATGGGATTAAGATCTGGGCATTGACTCGGCCACTCCAGGACTCTCCATTTCTTAGTTTTCAGCCAGTCCTTGGTGGATTTACTGGTATGTTTTGGGTAACTGTCGTGTCCAGTTTGGCTTTAGCTTTAATGTTCTTAGAGATGGTCTCACATGTCAAGCACCCTCTGATACATGGTAAAATTCATTTTGATATCACCATGGTGTTCAAGTCAGTTCAATTCAAGTCAAGTAGGATTTTATTAACATTTCAGCCACATACACAGTACATAGTGAAACGAAATAACGTTCCTACAGGACACTGGTACTACACATAGGACAACCTCAGATGCAATAAGACATAAGACAACATAAGACACAAGACAGACAGCACAACACAGTACATTAATCTGTCAGAGGGCCGCAGTGTTGTGGAACAAAGCAGCCCAGGTTGTTGGGCAGTGTAACAAGTGTAACAGAGCAGCGTTATGAGTAAAGTGCGGATGTGCAATAAAAATAAATAGTTAATAGATATATAGATGAGTAATAAGTGTGAAGATATTATCAGTTTAAAAGTCTGATGGCCAGGGGGAAGAAGCTATTTCCCATCCTGGTAGTGGAGGCCCGTATGCTGCGGAACCTTTTCCCGGATGGCAGGAGGGAGAAGAGAGTGTGGGATGGGTGAGTGGGATCATCCACAATGCTGGTTGCTTTGTGGATGCAGCAAGTGGTGAAGATGTCCTGTACAGAAGGCAGAGAGACACCTATGATCTTCTCAGCTGTTCTCACTTCCAGTTGTAGGGACTTGCAGTATAAGACGTTGCAGTTCCCGTACCGGGCAGTAATGCAGCTGCTCAGGATGCTCTCGATGGTTCCTCTGTAGAAGATGGTGAGAATGGAAGGTGGTAGATGGCTTTCCTCAGTCTGCTTAGGAAGTAGAGATGCTGCTGGGCTTTCTTTGTGATGGAGTTGGTGTTGAAGGTCCATGTGAGGTTATCAGTTATGTGAACACCAAGAAACTTGGTGCTCTGGACCATCTCCACAGGTGAGGTGTTGATATTCAGTGGAGAGTGGTTCCGACATGGTCTCCTGAAGTCAACAACCATCTCTTTAGTCTTGTCGACGTTCAGAGACAGGTTGTTGGTTCTACACCAGTCCGTCAGCTGTTCTATCTCCCCTCTGTATGCCGACTCATCACCACCACTGATCAGACCCACCACGGTTGTATCATCAGCAAATTTGATGATGTGGTTCGAGCTGTGCTTTGCTGCACAGTCATGGGTCATCAGTGTGAACAGCAGTGGGCTGAGCACACAACCCTGAGGGGATCCTGTGCTCAGTGTGATAGTGTTGGAGGTGCTGCTGCTGATCCTGACTGACTGGGGTCCAGGATCCAGTTACAGAGGGAGCTATTCAGACCCAGCAGCCTCAGCTGCTCACTTAGTTTATTTGCTGCACTTCCTGGTTCACTCTTCTCACATCATCCAGTCTTCTCTCTCTCTTATTTTCTTCATTCATCAGCCCCTCAAAGTATTCCTTCCATCTGCTCAACACGCTCTGTTCACCTGTGAGTATGTTTCCATTTCTAGCTTTAATCGCCCTGATCTGCTGCACATCTTTCCCAGATCTGTCTCTCTGTCTAGCCAATCGGTAAAGGTCCTTTTCTCCCTCTTTACTGTCCAACCTCTCATACAATTCACCAAACACCTTATCTTTGGCCTTCACCACTGCTTTCTTCGCCCTGCAGTTCATCTCCTTGTACACCTGTCTACTTTCTTCATCTCTCTGACTGTCCCATGTCTTCTTTGCCTCCCTTTTCTCTTGAATACACTCCTGGACGTCTTGGTTCCACCACCAGGTTTCCTTCTCCTTCTTCCTTCCAGATGTCACACCAAGTACATTTCTAGCCGTCTGCCTTATCACTTCTGCAGTAGTTTCCCAGCAATCCGGTAGCTGTTCAACACCTCCCAGTGCCCGTGTTAACTCCTGCCTGAATTCCACCTTGCAGTCCTCCTCCTTCAGCTTCCACCACATGATCCTCAACTCTGCCCTCACTTTCCTCCTCTTCTTGACCTCCAAGGTCATCCTACAGACCACCATCCTATGCTGTTTAGCTACACTCTCCCCTATCACTACTTTGCAGTCTCCAATCTCTTTCAGATTGACCCTCCTGCAAAGAATATAATCCACCTGTGAGCATCTTCCTCCACTCTTATGTTACCCTGTGCTCCTCCCTCTTCTTAAAATAAGTATTAACTACAATTTCCATCCTTTTTGAAAAATCTACAACCATCTGACTTTCAGCATTCCTCTCCTTGATACCATGACTACCCATCACCTCCTCATCACCTCTGTTCCCTTCACCAACATGACCATTAAAATCTGCACCAATCATCACTCTCTCTTCCCTAACTCATCTAACTCACTCCAGAATTTTTCCTTCTCTTCCATCTCACAACCAACTTGTGGAGCATGAGCACTAACAACATTCATTAACACACCTTCAACTTCCAGCTTCAAACTCATCACCCTCCCTGATACCCTCTTCACCTCCAAAACACTTTTCACATATTCTTCCTTCAAGATAACACCTACCCCATTCCTTCTTCTATCCACACCATGGTAGAACAGTTTAAACCCTCCTCCAATACACCTGGCCTTACTACCCTTAAATCTAGTCTCTTGCACACACAAAATGTCAACCTTCCTTCTCTTCATCATATCAGCTAATTCTCTAGCTTTACCAGTCATGCTGCCAACATTCAAAGTCTGTACCCTCACTTCCACTCTCCGCCCCTTCTTTCTCTCCTGCTCCATCTGGACATGCCTTCCTCCCCTTCTTCTCCTTCTCCTTTGGCCAACAGTAGTCCAATTTCCACCAGCACCCTGTAGGCTAACAGCACTGGTGGCAGTCATTATTAACCCGGGTCTCGACTGATCCAGTATGGAATTCTGTATCATTGTCTGCATATTGATTTGGCAAAGTTTTACACCGGATGCCCTTCCTGACGAAACCCTCACCATTTACCCGGGCTTGGGACCGGCATGAAGAAATACACTGGCTTGTGCATCCCTAGTGGCTGGGTTACACTCAGTTCTGCTTCATGAACATTATTAAAGTGTGTTAAAGGGAAGTGAAAGGGACACGAACACGCACACCCTGCAATGTACTGTACTGTGAGTTTGTACTAGACATTGTGTAGTAGTAGCAGTAGTAGAAATCATAGTAGTAGTAGTTGCAGTAGTCATAGTAGTAGTTGTAGAAGTAGTAGCAGAAGTTGTAGTAGTAGTAATTGTAGCAGCAGCACCAGTAATAGTAGTAGTAGAAGTTGCAGCAGTGGCAGCAGCAGTAGTAGTTGTAATAGTAGTAGTAGTAGTCGTAGTAGTAGTAGTTTTAGTAGTAGTAGCAGTAATAGAAATAATTTTAGCAGCAACACTAGTAAAAGTAGTAGTTGCAGCAGTGGCTGCAGCAGCAGCAGCAGCAGTAGTAGTAGTAGTAGTAGACGTAGTAGTTGTTGTAGTAGTAGTAATAACTGTAGCAGCAGAAATAGTAGAAGTAGTAGTTGTAGAAGTATTAATTGTAGCAGCAGAAATAGTAGTAGCAGTAGTAGCAGTAGTAATAGCTACAGCAGTGGCAGTAGTAGTAGTTGTAGTAGTAGTAGTAGTAGTTTTAGTAGTAGCAGCAGTAATAGCAATAATTTTAGCAGCAACACTAGTAGTAGTAGTTGCAGCAGTGGCTGCAGTAGTAGTAGTAGTAGTAGTAGTAGTAGTAGTAGTAGTAATAGTAGTAGTAGTAGCAGTAGCAGAAGTAGTAGTAGCTTTAGTAGTAGTAATTGTAGCAGCAGAAAAGTAGTAGCAGTAGTAGTAGTTGCAGCAGTGGCAGCAGTAGTACTTTTTACTTCTTCATCATTTTTGCAGGACTTGTCACTCAGTTCCAGTCTCCTGATGAAGATCCTGCAGGAAATATAGTCTGTAGTTTCTCTCTTCACCACATTCAGAAATTCTAAAAGTAAACTACATCTAGAAATGTGTGAGTAAATGTTCAGATTTTATTCAACACAGTTTTGTGGAAAGTGAGTGACGTGAGTTCATTTTAAAGATTAGCTGATAAACAATGCACACCTTCTTCACCTTCTTGATATGTTGGTGTGAAGCTGTCAGAACAGAGACAGAGGAACATTTTGAAGAAGCCTTTGCAAAACTGACATTAAAAGCAACTGACAGTTAAAGTGGTGAAAAGCAATAATCCCTGAATGTGAAGAACTGTTAGACATGGCTTTGGGTTTTCTGATCAACAAGCTGCTGTAAATCCTAAATGAGAGTTTGATCAGGAACAGGTTGGAGAGTTTGTGAGTGAAACAGAGCAGCTTCAGTGCAGGAGGTTTTTGTACGACCGCTGAATGAGGACGTATCACTGTGGTACACGTTTGGTGGAGGCACTCAACTCACTGTTGGAAGTAAGTCGTTTTCCCTTGATTTTAATGAAACATTCTGCACAGAATTAATTATGAATATAATTTATAATCTTTATTAGTTCCTAATTATATTATTGTAACTGTTCTATGTTTAAAAATGTTCAAATATAGTAGACTTAAATAAAAGGCAATTAAATCTGTTGCCCTTTTAATTTGTTGATAATTCACACTTTGGAATTAAATCAAATATATTAAAATGTACATGTTCAGAAGCAAATTTTGAAACCATTGGATTAAATGTTGAAATTTTAAATAGACGCAAAACAATTTTAAATGTTGTTACATTTAGTTACTGTTTTCATTTACTGTGTTTTATAAATGTTATACTATGAGTTACCCTAATTAATACAGCAAAGATCAAATAAAAATATAATCACAAAATTGTATTCTTTTTAAATGACATTATTGACTCTCTTGTGAAGCAGATGCTACACATTCTTTCAATTGAATTCACATCAATCTATTTGAGAAGTCAATTTTAAAGTGAAAACTACTAAAACTACTATATGCTAAAACTTTAAAATGAAAAAAAAAAAAAAAAAAAAAAAAAAACAATTGTAGCATTTTTTTGTTTTATGCTACTTCTGACATTTTACTATAACTAGAAAAAGGAATTTTTCTTTAAATGATTGATGCTTTAAATGAACTTTTTTATTTTACTAATAAATAAGAGTGTAAACACAGAGAAAGGTGTTGATTATTTACTGTAAATGATGAAATGTGTGTGAACGGGCTGCTGCACTCAGTTCTGCTTCATGAACATAAAGTGTGTTAAAGGGAAGTGAAAGAGTCTCAGAATGACTGATAGAACTGAAT
>JABMDN010003458.1:0-10426 GCA_017165825.1 Hepsetus odoe
TTGAGTCACTCAAACCTCAAAGAGCTCCTCATTCAGACGGAGACTCAGAATCACAGTTCAGTGTTTCAGAGAAACTTCTGACCTGCTGTTCAAGAGCAGCTGTGAGCAGGACTGAGTCTTAAACCAGGTCCTCAGGACTTCTTAATGAGCTGGACTTAATTTAGGGAGAATTATTAGAGATGTGTGTAACGGTGTGGCCTACTCTGAACCCAGGGAGCCACACAGGGTTTGGACCCAAATGCAGTACCCGAAGCTGCCAGTCCCCAAAAACAGGTAGAAAACAAAATGCTCAAAATGGGTAGAAAACAAAAGCTCAAAATGGGTAGAAAGCAAAATGCTCAAAACGGGTAGAAAGCAAAATGCTCAAAAAGGGTAGAAAACAAAATGCTCAAAAAGGGTAGAAAACAAAAATGCTCAAAAAGGGTAGAAAACAAAATGCTCAAAAAAGGGGTGAGCGGTTGAGCTGGAACATTGTAGAAAAAACAAAAGGAACAAAAAAAACAAGAAACTCGGAAGGGAGGGTGCAGCGTCAGTCAGCACAACAAGCCGAAGCTCCTGAACTGACGCAACCACAAAGCGAGAGAGACAGGGAGACCCCGAGAGAAAACCCAAGGATCTTTACCGAATTACCGTCTGAGTCAAACAACGACCCAGCAACTCTGACTCGTCTTCTCTGCATTTAAATAAGCCCAAGCACAGGTGAACCAAATCACTGTTGATCACCGTGCCTGATTGGCAGGTCTCCCAACAGCGGTTTGGCTCCCCCTAGTGCCCCGTCGGGGTAGGGCTCTTACAATGTGTTTTTATGGAGAAAGCTCTTTGAGGGTGAACAATCTTACCAGAGTGACTTCTGTTACAAAAATTACAGCATCAGTCCCCCTGGAACAACTTAAAGTTCAGGGTTTTGCTCAGGAACCCACTGGTGGTGGGGTTTGAACCTGTGACCTGTTGGGCCATAGGCAGGTATCCTACCATTAAACCACCAGCGCGCCACATCAGTGAGTCTGGACTTTAATCAAATATGAGTTCACTAAACTTAGACTGTACACAGCTTCTATAAATAAAACTGAAATTTTATACAAATTAATTCTGTTATACAGCACTGTACAAAAGTTTTAGGCAGGTGTGTAAAAATGCTGTAAACAGAACGCTTTCAGAAATGGAAGTGTTGATCATTTATTTTCATCAGTCAACAAAATGCAATGAATGAACAAAAGAGAATCTAAATCAGATCAATATTTGGTGTGACCACCCTTTGCCTTCAACACAGCATTAATTCTTCTAGGTACACTCGCACACGGTTTTTGAAGGAACTCGGCCGGTCGGTCGTTCCGAACATGACTGTGTTTCTCCTCCGTGTGACGTTGATGATCACCGGTACCTGTTTGGTTAAACTGGTTGATCAGACACCGACTATAATCCTACAGAATCCCTGACTGTGTGCAGGTGTACCTAGAAGAACTGATGCTGGTCTGAAGGTAAAAGCAGTAACACCAGATATTGATCTGATTTAGATTTTTCTTTTGTTCGCTCACTTTGCATTTTGTAAATTGATCAAAATAATCAATCACTATTTATATTTCTGAAAGCGTTCTGTTTACAGCATTTTTTCACACCTGCCTAAAACTTTTGCACAGTACTGTGTATAAACAGTATCAATGTCAAACATTACTTAACACATTTAGTAGTCAAGTAGTCAGGGTGGTGGTGTTGGTGGTCTAGTGGTGGGTACTTGTCTATGGACCTGTGGCTCAAGAGGTCCCAGGTTCAAATCCCACCTCCAGCACTACCACCACTGGGTCCCTGAGCAAGACCCTGAACCCTGAGTGTCTCCAGGGGGACTGTCCCTGTAATCAGGACATGGAGACACTCTGGAGAAGAGATCTGCTAAATGCTGCAAATGTAAATGGGTTTTTATTGTCATTTCATCCACAAACACAGTGAAATGAAACACTGCTCCTCCAGGACCCTGGAGCTACACATGAGACAACATCTAACATTACACAGAACACAAGACTGGACAAGTGCAGACAGACTAACAGTGCAGACAAGATTACAGGGAACAACTGCTAAGGCAGGACATTCATCTGTCCAGAGACGGGCAGTGTGAGCATGTAAGTGGATGGAACGGAGCAGCAGTGTTGTAACTGGAATGTACAGAGAAACAGACGAAATTCAACACAACAATGAAATTCAGCCTCTGCATTTTACTCATACACTCACACATGTGCAGCAGGGGGCAGTCGCTGAAAGCACCCAGGTAGCAGTTACAGGGATGGTACCTTGCTCAAGGGTATTTCGGGGCGAGCTACTGGTTTGGAATTTGAACCCACAACCTTCTGATCCCGGGGCCTCGTCCCTAAACACTAGACCACCGCTGTCCCACAGACTGATACTTTGGAGAATGCGGACCTCAATCCTCACAATCCCGCAATCCTCACCATCCCGCAATCCCGCTAACTCTCACATGCTAAGCAAGCGCTCTACTATTTGAGCCAATTCCCCGGAGCTAAATGCTCGATGCGCTACATGGGCCTGGAATCGGACTCTGACTCCGTGTAGCAGACAAGAATTCTACCACTGAACCACCAGTCCCGAACCACTGCCCTGCCCTACATTTTAAATATCTCAGATATGCATTTCACAAACTGAACGAGTAAGTGAAAGCTCACATTATAAGTTAGGGTGTCATTGTACACAGACACCAGTTTGATTGTGATCATGGTTTGAAAGTCATGAGTAAAAAAAAAAAAAGTATAAGGCTAATTTACATATACACTCTCATCCAATTTTTTATGTTGGACTGTGTTCTGTGTTTCACAATGAGTTAGTCACTTTCACTTCATTTAGGTATAAGAAACACACAGCATAATCATTACTCTGGTTTTAATAATAATAATAATAATAATAATAATAATAATAATTTTTATTTATATAGCGCCTTTCTCAAACCCAAGGTCACTTTACAGAGCAAGTTGTAAAAAAAACCAAAAAAAACAAACAAACCAAAAAAAACAGTTCATACAAACACAAAGACAGAAGAACAAACAGAAGAATAAGGAAATTAAGAACTGGGAGAAGTGGAATAGCACAAACTGAATAGATATGTTTTTAACTGTGTTTTGAAGAGGGACAAAGAGGACGTGAGGCGCAGGGTTTGAGGGAGGGAATTCCAGAGTTTAGGGGCAGCAACACTAAATGGTCTACCCCCCATGGAAGCTAACCTGAATTTAGGAACTGAGAGTAACCCGGTACCAGAGGAGCGGAGTGAGCGGGTGGGAGTGTATGAATGGAGTAAATCAGTGAGGTATGAAGGAGCAGATCCATGAAGGGCTTTAAATGTGATGAGAAGCAGCTTGTATTGAATACGACATGACCTGGACAGCCATTGCAGTTTGTGGAGAACGGGAGAACGGAAGAATATGATTTTGATCCGATTTTTTGGAGAAGGTGAGAACACGAGCTGCAGAGTTTTGCACGTACTGGAGCCTGGCTAATGTTCTACTTGGGAGACCAAAGAGTAGAGCATTGCAGTAATCGAGACGGGACGTTATAAAAGCATGAACAAGTATTTCTGCATCCTTCAACGAAAGAGATGAGCGGAGACGTGAGATGTTTCTGAGGTGAAAGAAAGTATTTTTCACAACTGTGTTTATGTGAGATTGAAAAGACAGAGTGGGATCGAATATAACGCCTAAATTCCGGACAGCGGGTGAGGGCATTCACACACAAGAGCATTCTCAATGGATTAACTGAAATTTTGGAGTTTAGTGATGAGAAATTTGGAGCCAACAAATTTTTTTAAACTAAAAAAAGTTCTGTTTTGTCAGTGTTGAGCTTGAGAAAGTTTGAGGTGAGCCATAGTTTTACGTCATGAATACAAGCTGTGAGGGAATGGGGCGAGGCAGTGCAGGGCGGGGCGGGGCTGAGCGGGGCGGGGTGGAGCGGCTGAAGTGGAGGTGATAATGTAGTTTTGGGTATCGTCAGCATAGCAGTGAAAACTGAGGCCATGGTTTCTAATAATATGACCGAGAGGGAGAATATAAATTATGAATAACATAGGTCCAAGAACAGATCCCTGAGGGACACCCTGTTTAACTGGAGCAGGAGGTGATCTGTTGTTATGGAGGCGGATGAATTGCTGTCTATCAGTGAGATAAGATGTGACCCAAGAAAGAACAGTACCGGAGAGCCCAATGGCTGAAAGGCGGGAAAGAAGGATCTTATGATTGACAGTGTCAAAGGCAGAGCTTAGATCCAAGAGAAGGAGGATACTGAGGGAACCAGAGTCAGCACTGAGTAAAAGGTCGTTGGTGACTCTTAGCAGGGCAGTCTCGGTGCTGTGGAATGGACGGAAACCTGACTGAAACGGCTCATACAAATTGTTAATTGTTAAATGTTCCTGCAGCTGAGCAGCTACAACCCTTTCAAGGAGCTTTGAGATAAAAGGTAGATTAGAAACAGCTCTGTAGCTGCTCAGATTGCTGGGATCCAAAGTGTTATTTTTCAAAATAGGTGTAACAGCAGCAGCTTTCAGGCCAAGTGGCACAACAGGTCACAGGCGGTGACGGTCAGGCCAGGAGGACCAGATTGAAGGGATTGCAGAAGGAAAAGTTATGAATGAAGTGGTGAATTCTGGAGGCACGGTGAATATAACGGGGACGGCGGGCGATTCCGAGCGCTTTGCAGAGGCCGTATGAGCTCGAGTCCAATTTGGCCGGACAGTTCCAGTCCCGGAGCTGAGACGGCGTGTATTCAAACCCCATGATTAACCAGCCAGACACATGTTAGCCAAAACCCCACAACCCTCACCCACCAGTAGTGTTGAGACGGCCGTTTAGTAGCGTTAGGAAGGCAGACCAGCCTTAAAGAACTGGACGAACAGAAAAGGAGAGAGTGGAGACTCCCTCACCAGCTCTGAGCAGGTGCAGGGTGAGCAGGGCGAGTACTCGCAGAACAGGGGTGAGATGGGGACGTGGGTCTGGGTCGCTACTCGGAACACGGAGTTTACACACAATGAATGTCCGAATAGTCCACAGAAGGCTGACGATGAGCAAGAAGTAAATCCAGAGCAATCCAAGCAGTAGCGCGGGAAAAGTTGATGCAGTGTCTAAACGCTGAAAGAAAGAAAGTGACAACCCTTGTCATTGCGAGGTCACAGCACTGTACACCATGAACCACAACGAAATTGGACCTCTGCTTTTAACCCATGCAGCAGTGGGCAGCTATTGAAAGCGCCCGGGGAGCAGTGAACGGTACCTTCCCCGTAGGTTGCCCTGAGGTACACTAAATCAACTTTTCCCGCACTACCGCTTGGATTGCTCGGGATTTACTTCTTGCACCAACGTCAGCTTTCTGTGGACTATCCGGACGTTCATCGTGTGTAAACTCCACAACCTACTTATGAGGGAATCGAACACACAATCTTTCAATCCGGGGCCAACTCCTTAACCACTAGGCCACCGCTGCCCCTGACCTCTGCATTTAACCCAGCACTCTGCATTTAACCCATGCACACTCAACCACCGTGCAGCAGTGGGTAGCTATTGAAAGCGCCCGGGGAGCAGTGACGGGGACGGCACCTTGCTCAAGGGTACCTCAGGGCAACCTTTTGGAAAGGGGTTCGAACCCCAGATCCTCCGATCATGCGGCCAACGCCCTAACCTCTAGGCCACCGCTGAGCAAAGTCAGATGGAAATCGCTGTAGCAACTCACTAACACAGAATGAGAAATATTGGGATACAGGACCGAGTAAAGAGACTAAACAAACAAACTAAATTCCAATGGAAAGCGGCAGCCAGACACGCGCAGCAGTACTCCCACCGGAACTGGAAGTGAACTTGGTTATTCTTGAAGATCGGTACCACTACCGATTTTATTTACAGCATTAATGCATCTTGTTTGCAGATATGCATTGTGGGAGATATTGGGTTACCTCAATCAGTCCATTTTATCAGAAACGCTTCCAGACTGGTATTAAAAGTGGAGCTGTATTTATATTTATTGACTAGAATATTACAATTTCTTCCTTTAATGAACTCATTCATTATCTGAACTGCTTCACCTCACTGGGTCATACAGAGAGCTGGAGCCCAGAGCCCAGGAGGAACTTTATGGAACTTGTGAAATGATCTTAACATACTAATATCTGTGTGTAACCTGGTTATAATTACACAGAATCTGAAGTCCAAAACTATCCCTGCTCTACCAGACGGTGAGGACCTCCAAACCTGTAGCGGCGCTGATTATTAATTACAGCCACTCCTGATCCCTTTTCTTCCTCTGTGGTTCGCCCCGATAAACCTGGGATCGCTCCTTGTCCCCTCCCTCTTTCTACAGTCCCCCTGAGGGAGAGGAGCTGGAGTGGGCACCACACTTATTTGGAGGTGTATGTTTCTGTTGTGTACTGTCAGAATAAAAGGGAGACTCCCGTGTCGTGTTCAAAATCACACAACGCAGAAGTTCACCGGTCAGGCTTGGTGCCGTGACCCGTCACGTCGCTACTCTGAGATCTCTCTGCTCCTCCGCTGCTGCTGCTGCTGCTCCACGCTGCGCGGCCCTCCCCCTCCCCCCACTGCGCTCTGACTCTCAGGTTGTTTGGTTCTATGTCACGAGGCTGGTTGTGAGCAGTGTGCTGCATCTGGACTCACAGGCCGCGCTCTCACTAGCAGGGTAAAGGGATAGTACACCCAAAAAAAACCCCACTTGGGTAACGCTGTACATATTGTGATATGTATGTAGGTATGTACGATATTGTTGGTGGGAATTGGTAGACAAACCTGAGTTTTTCTTTTGTTTTGTGAAGTGTATTTCTCACTGGTGTATGGTGATATCCTCCATGGTTCACTATGTTTGGTGAGGAATCGGTGGGTGATGCTGTGTGGGGAACGGTGGGACTCCTGGTTTGGGGAGAGGTTGTCAGATTGCTTCACTGTGTTTTGGGAGGGGCAGGTCAGTACCCCCGGTGTTGGTATCTACACAGTAAACCAGTCAGTGATGCACTCACCACGAGTACCTGCAGCCAGCTCCACGCCAGATGCTCAGAAACACCAACACCAGCCAGCCCTCACTCAGCACAGCCTCCCCAGAAGGTACTCTCCAGTTGCGGTGACCAGTCCCAGCTAAAGGTTGTCGTTCAGGCAAACACCAAAGCTCCACCATACTTCAAGGGTGACCACACAGATTTACTCCCCATCGACGAAAGGAAGGACATGATGAGATGCTACCTGCACAGAATTAACTGTGGAACATGTGAAGAAATGTTTGCCCTGTTAATGTCTAGACTGACCAGCAAAGCCAGAGACATGGTCAAGGTGTCACTTCGCTGCCGTCCTGAGTTGAGTGGAAATGAGCTTATTGCTGCACATTGAAGTGTAATTTCAGTGACTTGACATATTCCAGCATGCCAAATAAAGACTTCTACAACACCGTGCCACGGACTGGTGGGAAGGCCATGGACTACTGGATCCGTGAACAAGTGTATTGATGCTGCTGATGAGTGTCTTCGCAGATGAGGAAAGCCGGTTGAAAACCCCAACAATGAAGTTGCCGGTATGTTTATTAATCACTGTCCTGATCCCAGTCTCGCCTTGTCTTTCCAACTGAAGGCTCCTGAGGAGTGGACTGCATCTGAGGTTCAGAACCATCTAGACAGCGATGTGATGAAGAAACAGTCTAGTGTGTCGTCTCGAAATACAAAATGTTTGACCGAGCCATATCACCGTCCTGTTGCTGTTCACTGCCAGTCGCACCCCAGTCCTACCCTAGCTGTCTCAGGCACTCACTGTCCTACCCCTAACCATAAGCCCTCTGTTTCTCCTCCCTGGTCTCCTGATCACATCACACTCCCATCCCCTTCAGTTTCCAGCCCTCCAGCAGCTGAGCCAGGTACTCAACAGATGGTAGCGATGTTTGACAAAGGTCTGTCACTATGCACTGCATTGATAGCCTCAAGTCCTAAGGGTCCCCCACAGCCTAGATGTCCTCATAACCATCACAGTGCTCACAGTCCGACATGTAGAGTTTGCGGCTCATACGACCACACGACCCATGTGCACTGTAGACTGTACAGGCTATGCCACAACTGCTTTGATCCTGAACACATGAAGCGTGAATGTCTTAGGACCCACCGAATCCCGCACAGACCAGTGCCTTCTCCCACCAATGCTACATTAAACTAGCCAGCCCATGCGACGAGGGGGGCGGCATGCGCAGAGTTGATGAAACCCTCACAAGTACAACTGATCCACAAACCATATATGTCAACTGCTGCAATGGCCTCCCTGAAGGAAAGACCGTTATAGTGGGGTCACAAATTATATTAATATATCATATATTAATAAATATGATGGGGAGTTGAAGGAGTGAGTGAGGTGTTTTATGCTCCAGTGTCTGTCAGTGGCCAGTGTTCTCTGAGAGGGATGTTTGATTCAGGGAGTATGTCATGCACATTGAGTGAAGAAGGTTAGCAAGCTGAGAGCTGCTGGTGTTGTTTTAATTCCTCAGTATGTTCCAGAAAACGTGGTGCTAGATGGCTGTGGTGGCCTTCTCACACAACCCAAATGCATTTATGACTTGGATATTGAAATTTGGGGGTCATTAGGTTTGTTTTACCAACACTTGTGGTTCCTGGACAAAGAGATGAACTCAATGTGCTACGGCCCACCATTCAGAAGATGAAGGCTGAAACTAAGTACTGGGAGCTTGTTAACTCCAGTTACACTGGGACTGAATGTGAAGACTTACTGCAGTTGCTGAGCTGTATCTCAAGGTGGTCAGGTCCAGTGATGCCAGACAAGATCGGCACAGTTGGGTTGGACAGGCTGTCACTCTACTGCCACAAAAAGAATATGTAGTTTGGGGAAAGCTGCCACCGTCTGCTGTTGTCTCTCCAGGGAGCACTGTCATCGTGGATCCTACATCAGCCCATTCCACGCCGAAAAACATTATAATGGGGTGCATTATAACGCCCATGTGGCCCATGTGAGGAGATCGTTGGGTTCAGATGAAAGTTCTTAACCCCACACAAAGCCCTGTGACACTGCGCCGCAATGCCAAGATTGCTGACGTCTTCCCTTGTGCTGCTGTAGAGGACCTGCCCATCGCTCAGGGTCTCTGCAAAAAGCTGAGTGACCAGCATACTAGTTCCACCCCCTCATCAGGCACTGAGCCTTCTTTGGTGCAGCTCCTTAAAGACTGTGGGTTGGCCGATATTGAAATTGAGGTCTGTGAAGAGTCAGATGAGTGGAGGAGAAAGTTGACCGAACTTGTGTTGACTTACCAAGATGTGTTCTCTAAAGACAAACTGGACTGTGGGGAGGCGAAGGATTTTATCCATCGTATCCACCTTACTGACGACTGTCCTTTCAGCCTTCCATACCGCAGAGTCCCTCCAGCCCTCTATCATAAGTTGAGAGAGGTGCTGTCAGACATGGAGATGAAGGGCATCATTAGTAAGTCCATCAGTGAATATGCATCGCCACTGGTGATGGTCTGGAAGAAGTCAGGAGACTTAAGGATATGCACCGACTTCCTCTGGCTCAATGCCAAAACTGTTAAGGATGCTCACCCGCTACCCCATCAGGCTGACTGCCTTGACGCCCTTGGTGGAAATTCCTTCTTCAGCACTTGGACCTCACCTCAGGATTTTACAACGTCCCCCTCCATGAGTCTGACAGGCGATTCGCGGCCTTCACTACACCTCTTGGCCTGTACGAGTATAACAGACTTCCCCAGGGCCTATGCAACAGTCCAGCTTCCTTTATGCGGATGATGCTCAGCATATTTGGTGACTTGAACTTCTCCACTCTGCTATGTTATCTTCATGATTTGCTGGTTTTTGCACTGACGGTGTTTCGGTCGATCAGGATAAAGTGGGGAATATGTTTATGGGTATGTGTGTTTTTTTTTTTTTTGTTTCTTTATTTTGGGGACCTCTTGGACTCTTTTAGGTTGACTCTTTTTATGTTGTTGTTCTACCTGACTGTGAGGACCTCCAAACCTGTAGTGGCGCTTATTATTAATTACAGCCACTCCTGATCCCTTTTCTTCTTCTGTGGTACGCCCTGATAAACTTGGGATCTCTCCTTGTCCCCTCCCTCTTTCTACAGTCCCCCTGAGGGAGAGGAGCTGGAGTGGGCGCCACACTTATTTGGAGGTGTTTGTTTCTCTTGTGTACTGTCAGAATAAAAGGAGGAAGCCCAAGGAGACTCCCATGTCGTGCAAAAAAACACACAGCGCAGAAGTTCACCGGTTACACAAGGTGTAGTTATAATGTAGCTGAACTGTATCTGAACAGGATGGACAGATCCAGAGATGATGAGTGTGAACAGACACTAAAATGAATTAAAGGTCTGACGATATCACAGTGGTGGACAGACTGTATTACAGGTATCTACCGGTCTATAAATGATTCTGTTCAGAAAAT